>APFE031020621.1:54938-65189 GCA_000404065.3 Pinus taeda
GTAAAGGAGGTTGCCCCCTTGAAGAGGCTGAATTCTAAGGCGTTGATATATCTTTTCTATCTTTTCTTGAGCTGGTTTCATAACACGGGTCTGATGAAGAAGCAACAGAATTGCGACTACTGCGTTCAATTTTATTAGCCAACAGCAAACCAAAGACAGAGATTTCAAATTACGATGGCAGTCTGTCTGCTGATATCCTATTAGATTGGATAAACGAACTAGATAAATATTTCGAAAATGAGGAAGTTAAGGAGGATAAGAGGGTCAAGTTCACTGCTACTAAGTTGAAAGGACATGCCCTCTTGTGGTGGGATAATGTCCAAGCAGACAGAAAAAGACTGAACAAATTACTCATATGAAAATGGTCAAGGATGGTAGCAAAACTAAAGGGCAGATTTCTGCTGAAAGATTACCAGGTTGAACTATGTCGGCGAGTACAGAATTTGAGACAGAAGGGTATGACTGTCAAAGAGTATACGGAAGAGTTCTACCGGGTAAATTTACGTGTTGGTTATACGAATGAGACTCCAGAAAAGACAGCGAGGTATGTCAACGTCTTGAGGATGGAGATCCTGGATGAAATTAGCATTCTTTCTCCCCGAAGTATTGAAGAAGCCTTTCAGAGTGCTGTGAAGGCTGAGGAGAAAATTAATAGGAAGCAGAATAACAAGAGAGGGAGAGGGAATGGTAGAGGACGAGGACAGTCCTACGAAAGAGGAAAGAGTGCTGCGAACAATGAAGAAGGCAGCAGCTCAAAAACTTCAGGGACAGCAGAAAAAGGAGACAGCACCAGAGGAGGTCATTCATATCAGCGAGGACGAGGGAATGGCCGCGGAAGGGGGACTAGTTTCCAGTGCTACAGGTGTCAAAAATGGGGGCATCGATCCTTTGAATGTCCACAAGTTGAGCAGATAGGTCAGAGAGGAACATTTATGATTCAGCCTGAAGAAGCTGAAGCGCAACCACAAGAAGTGGAAGATATGGCAAAAACAGGAAAATCGTTGCTTTTGAATAAAGTACTGATTAAGCCAACGAGGGAAATGGCTGAACCAACACAGCGGAAGTCACTGTTCCGGACAGTCTGTAAATCGCATGGGAAATGCTGCCAGGTGATAATAGACAGCGGGAGTACGGATAACTTGGTTGCCACTGAGATGGTGGAAAAACTGGGGTTGAAGCGGCTGAAGCACCCCACACCTTACAAGGTGTCGTGGCTGCAGAAAGGCCACCGTTGTTGGTTGATGAACAATGCGAGGTAGAGTTTCGCATTGCCAAGTACCACGATACAGTGGTCTGCGATATTATGCCAATGGACATGTGCCACATACTGCTCCGAAGACCATGGCAGTATGACAGGAAGGTGACACACGATGGGAAAACTAATTGTTATAAGTTTACGAAGGATGGGGTCAAACACACACTTGTATGCATCTAAGAGGGAGATTCAGCAGAATTAAGTGGAACAAAGGCGTTATTAATGGGAGGAAAACAGTTCATAAAGCAGGTTCAGGAAAATGAAATTAATTTTGCAGTTGTGAGGAGGATGAAGCCAGTATTACTGAACCTAGAGAAATCAGAATTGCCCAAGGAAATACAAGAGCTGTTAGAAGAATTTCAAGACATTGCGGCTGATGAGTTACCAGATAAGTTGCCTCCTAAAAGGAGCATCAGCCACCACATTGATTTTATACCAGGAGCAAGCTTACCGAACAAGGAAGCGTACAGAATGAGTCCAAAGGACAATGAAGAAGTATGCAAACAAGTGCAGGAGTTGTTAGATAAGGGACTGATCAGAGAGAGTTTAAGCCCCTGTGCAGTACCTACAGTCCTTGCGCCCAAGAAGGGTGGAGAGTGGCGAATGTGTACAGATTCGCGGGCTATAAATAAGATCACCATTCGATACAGGTTTCCCTTGCCTAGGATGGATGGCATGATGGACTGCCTTAGTGGGGCAGCATATTTTACAAAAATAGATCTGAAAAGTGGGTATCATCAGATCAGAATTAGAGAAGGAGACGAATGGAAGACAACCTTCAAGACCAACGAAGGACTGTACGAATGGCTGGTTATGCCATTTGGGTTGAGTAACGCTCCAAGTACTTTTATGACACTGATGAACGAAATGTTAAAGGAATTTATTGGAAAATTCGTGATAGTCTATCTGGATGATATTTTAATTTTTAGCAGGACGAAAAAAGATCACCTTCAACATATTCGAAGAGTATTCGAGAAGCTGCAGCAGAACAAACTGCTGATAAATTTGAAGAAATGCACTTTCTTACAGAAGGAGTTAATTTATCTGGGATTTGTAGTGGCAGAGAATGAGTTAAAAATGGACCCAGAGAAGATTACAGCGATCATAAGTTGGCCGTCACCAAAGAATTTGTTCGAGGTACGTAGCTTTCATGGTTTATCAAGTTTTTATAGAAAGTTCATTAAGAATTTTAGTGAAATCTACTCGCCAATGCTAGAGACCATCAAAAAGGCCAGCCAACCTTTTTGCTGGACTAAGGCGGCAGAAGACAGTTTCCAACTTCTGAAGCGGAAAATAATGGAGAGGCCAATCTTGAGGCTGCCCGATTTTAGCAAACATTTTCAGGTTCGGTGTGATGCAAGCGGGACAGCTATTGGCGCTGTACTCAGTCAAGAGGACAGACCAGTGGCGTTCTTTAGTGAGAAACTAAATGAAAGTCGGCAGAAGTATTCGTCATACGACAAAGAATTCTATGTTGTGGTTCAAGCATTGAAGCATTGGAGGCACTACTTACTAGGTAATGAGTTTGTTTTGTTCTCTGATAATTCTGCATTACAGTACATAACACAGCAGCACAAATTGAGCCATAAGCACGCCAAGTGGGTGGAGTACCTGCAAACTTTTACTTTCGTGTTGAAGCACATAAATGGGCAAGCCAACAAAGTGGCCCATGCTTTAAGCAGAAGAGCCTTGCTCTTACAGGAAAGTGGCATACAGGTGATGGGATTTGAGTATTTGAGGGATTTGTACTAGATGGACGCGGATTTCAAGGAAGCCTTTGAGGCATGCCAAAATCCTGTCTTAAGGAATACAAGCCCATGGCTAGATTTCAATTTACAGGAAGGATTGTTATTTCGAGGTGGACAGCGATGTATTCCAGATTGTTCGATGAGGGAAAATTTAGTAAAAGAGAAACACAGTGGCGGTTTAGCAGGACATTTTGGCGTTGACAAAACGTTGGAACAACTAGGACATTTTTATTACTGGCCGAAAATGAGTCGGGACGTACAGAGGTATGTAACCAGGTGTAAAATCTGGCAACTGGCGAAAGGGCACAGCTAGAATACTGGATTATACACGCCCCTACCAGTTCCAAGCAGGTCGTGGGATTCAGTCAGCATTGACTTTGTCCTAGGATTTCCTAGAACGCAGCGGGGATATGATTCAGTGATGGTGGTGGTGGATAGGTTTTCAAAGATGGCTCATTTCATTCTGTGCCGGAAGACTAGCGACGCCACAAACGTGGCACATCTCTTCTTCACAGAAGTAGTTCGATTACATGGCTTACCTAAAACTATAGTTTCAGACAGGGATGTGAAATTTACAGGGCATTTTTGG
This sequence comes from Pinus taeda, assembly GCA_000404065.3. NCBI lineage: Eukaryota > Viridiplantae > Streptophyta > Pinopsida > Pinales > Pinaceae > Pinus > Pinus taeda. The sequence continues at coordinate 58,531 of APFE031020621.1, forward strand.
CGCACCCTATGGAAAAAGCTGGGCACACAGTTAAATTTCAGTTCTGCGTATCACCCGCAGACTGATGGATAGACAGAGCTAGTGAACAAGAGCTTGGGCAACTTGTTGCGAAGCTTGACAGGAGAAAACTCGCGATTGTGGGATCGAGCTCTTGCCCAGGCAGAATTCGCTTATAACGATTCGCCTAATCGGAACACCAGTCTTAGCCCATTCCAAATCTTATATGGTATGCATCTGTGAGGAGTACATGAGTTACGAGATTTGGGACAGCTAAAAAGGAGGAGTGCGGACATGGAAGATTTTGCCGAAGCAATGAGCGAACTGCACGAGAAAGTTAAATTGAGATTACAGGACAACACGCAAAAATATAAGCAGCATGCAGACACAAAATGGCGTGAGGTACATTTTGAGGTTGGAGACGAAGTCCTTGCGCATTTGCGCCGAGAACGGTTTCCTAAGGGTACGTATAACAAACCGAAGTTTAAGAAAATCGGCCCATGCAAAATTCTTCGCAATTTTTCAGCGAATGCATATGAAATTCAGCTGCCACCTGATATAGGCATATCACGCATATTCAACGTGGTAGACCTGTTCCCATATCATGCCCAGGCGGAAGATGAAAGAATGGTACAGCTACAACGGGACACCCAGTTAGAGAACAGTCTTTGGAAGAAACAGTTACCGTCGGTCAAGACCCATGAAATCGAAGGAATCATCAGCACACAGGTAGCCAAGAAGACGCGCAGGAAGGAGTATCTGCGTTATCTCGTCAAGTGGAAGGACCGTCCAATGGACGACAACTCCTGGCTCGACGAGGCACATATTCGGAAGGTGGGCTACTCGGTGGAGGAACTCATGGAACGGAGCCATGAGATCTCTCTTTTACCCCGGCAGCCTGATGCAGGAGCATCTGGTTGACAGGGTGAAGACCGAGAAAGGGCGGACAAAGTTTCTGAAGAAGATTGGGAAAGATGAACATTTCGACAAATGGACAGCAAGTCTGTCAGAGTTCTTACGTTTTTATTTAATTTCTTCCATGGTCAACTACAGTATTAGATTCTGTTAGTTTAATTTTTATTTATTTTACTTTAACTGTAGCAACAACTGTTAATTAGAATTGTTAAAATTAGATTAATATCAATAAGCAATGTAAACATCAAACCCTTATGGAACAAAGGAGATAAAGTAAACAAACGAACAGACAAGTAAAGTAAGTTTATAGTAACTGCCAGGCCAACTGTAATGGAATAACTATCTGCAGTTATCTAACTGGCTGTAACTATTGTATAAAAGGACAGACAAAATAACCCAGAGGGGTTCAGCAGCAAAAAAGCATTTTTGAAAGCGAATTAGGGAAATATATATGAAATTTCCTTCATCTAAATTCTATGCACAAATAAACATACAACTGGAATATTTAAGTCCTCTGTAATAGAAATTCACATATACATTATTGTACATTTAATTCATTGCAGGCAAACACCGTGACAGAGATTCACGAGAGTTCACACATATATATTATTGTACATTCAATTCATTGCAGGCAAATACAGCGACCGAGATTCATGATTCCAAAAGTCTAAAGACAAGCCGAGACCGAGAGTAAGCATAAGGCGAGACGACACAGACAATATTGAAAGATACAACCGTCCATAATCGAAACCGAGTAAGCACCAGAACCGAGCTTAAATACATATTGCATACGCTGTATATTACATTGCAAGTTTAAAGAATTCAAATTACATGAACGGACTGTGCGACAATGGTTCGTTGAACCGAGCCACCCAATAAACGAATTTACAGAAACCCTCCAAGCTACGGCTACGGGTTGGAATAGCAAACACTAGACTCGGAACTATTTAATATACCATCCACAGACACAAACAAATACAACAAAGACGAAGAGCCACGGAAGTATCCGATATCCAGACCACAGACGCAAGAAGACACAACAAAAATGAAGAGCCACGGAATTAATTAAGATAAGAACAGAGCTACCTGAGAGAATATCGACCGAAACCTTTGTGAAAGCCATGAAACCGGTCACCTACAACCACCACAGAAGATTTAAGTTAGGGTTTCGAAACCAAATCAAAGCCCTCACACCAGAAACGATATCATAAAGCTAGAAAGGAATTAACATGAATCGAAAGTCGTGTATGGCTGAGAAGAATAGCCATACCTGAAGTGAACCGACCCATAAATGCACAGACACGAAGTGAAACCCTGACCACAGAGGGGCAGAGGCCTGTTAGCCACAACTCGAATAGGGAGCAACGAAATATAGCAGGGAACAGTATATCACCTGAAGTTACAGTGCCGAGCGCTGGAGAAAGACCAGGTTGCAGACCAACGAACTGCACATTGTCAACTAAGCAACCAGAAACCCTCACTACTAGCATTCACCACGAGTTCATTACGAAAAAGACAAGAATAAACAGTATGTACAGGAATAGAAACCAGTAATGCTCTCACAGTCCCGAAAACAAGCCGAATGCATAGTAAAAGAACCATAAATCACTAGTAAAGCCTGAATCGAATACACAGACGAGTTGACCGTGTTAAACCACATCGTTTTCCCATAAATCCATCAGAAAATCAACAGTGTATCACCACAGGCGGAGAAAAACCAGAGGCGGAGCCGAGCACCAGAGAGAAACCACAGAGAGCAAAAAGACCAAGTGAAAATGACCGAGTAGGTGCGAACTGACAGTGAAAAGCGAAAAGTGAAATTAGGGTTTGGTGACTTCGAGGAGGACAGGTGTCGAGGCAAGGACAAGGTAAGTACCGTGGGTTGATTAATAATCACCTACCGAATCAATTGCAATCAAACCATATCCATATCCGAATATCAGCGAAGGACCGCGAAGGATTGTGCTGGCATGGGACCACGTGGGCTGGCCACATCACTCTTTCTTGAGCCTTCATAAATACAAGGAGGGTTATGGACTAAATATAAAACGAGGTTTTATTTATTTACCATACCTCCACTTTACTTATATTTTTATTTGTTTACACCTTGCATGTATATAAGGTGACTTATGGAGTAAATATAATTTTTTTTTATTTATTTACCATACTTCTCATTTATTTATATTTTTATTATTTTACCATACCTCTTTTAAAAATTTGGTATTTGGCCCATAGGATTCACTTAAATAAAACCTATTCTTGAAAATGGGCAAATGGAAGGTTGTAACTCATAATTTCAATGGATAAATTTACCTTTTTTGCCCTCTCCCTTAAAATAAGGTGGGCTATTTGAGGTGATTTGTAAAAATGTACTATGACACAAAATATTCGCCCACTAAAAATTTAAAACCCCTTAATTTCGCCGAAGAATTTTCTATGACTGCTATGAATAGATTTTGAAACCGAATTTCACATAATCTTGGTAACAAATCATTCTTGGATTAAATATAAATCTAAAAAAATAAACCAAAGCTATATATTTAGGGTGAGAAAAGACAATTAAAGCCTTGTAAACAACACAAGCAGTCAGATAATCAGAAGCTTCTAAGCAATTGCAGCTGTAGAATAAGTCCCCCAGGCATCAGAATTAATGTAAATGCTTAGAAGAGAGAAAGTGTACATAGAAGGAACATCAAGCAAGACTGAAGAAAGAAACCAAAATTCAATGACCTTGCAAAGAAAACCAAAATACATGAGCTAAACACCAAGACAAATCAACAATATTCTAATCTAACGATAGATCTATTTTAAATTTTTGAATATTTTGTTCATTAGTCATATAATTCACTTGACCCTGCTCTCCTTGACTTGAGATGAGGTCACTATCACAAACCATACCCCATCTGCAGAAGCTCAAATATCATTATCTTAAACAACAGTCTCCAGTAATTAACCCGGAACAATTACGAGCCGACTATGACAAAGCACCTGAAATTCAATAAACTAGAAATGTTTAGTTCATAAAAGTTTAGAGTTTAATAAATTTCTGGGAACATGACATTGGTTGACACGTTTTTTTCCTTGTGATCGAGATGAGACACTTTGAAGCATCAGAGCGTCCTGACTGAAGCATACATTGGGACCGTGACCTTTGGTGGAACAACATTGCATTGAAACAGGAAGATCAAACTAAAAACATCGGTAAGTAAACAACTCTAGATAATAGGTAAGCTTGACACATCGGACCCTAAGACATTGGAGGGAGCGCTTTCTTCACTTGATTGGTGGTCTTGGTGTCTCAGCTCGGTGTCTAGATTGATATCGGTGACTTTTGCTAACTGGTGCCAGGATTGGTGTCGTTGTTTTTAGTGCAGAAAACTCTCAAGCACTAAGAAGGAACAGGCTAGAAGCATCAAGAAGCCCATTCCATTGCCTCTAGGGAGAGGCTTCACATGCTACTCAGAGGTAGCAGCGGGACGTCTTGTCCTATAGTATCAAATATGGGTTGTCTTTCCTAACTGGATTGTCATCCTGGTGCATGCGATCATCCAACAACATCGACATATTTGAATCAGCGTCCCACACTAGATAAACCTTTTGACATTGTAAACACCTTGACTTAATAGAAAAAAAGCATATTAAAATAAGGCGTCCCAACTTGCTTAACTTGTTTGAAAGCTTCCTTAACGTTTTACCACAACTTTCTTAACGTGTTTGAAAGCATCCTTAATGTTTTACCACAAGGATGGAAGGAGAGATGGATTTATTTCTTAGTCCAGACAGAAGGATTTCACCAAAGGAAGGGTTTGTGAAGACAAAAGGAAAACCACCGTGGAGGAGGAAAAAGCCTTAGCAGCTCCCCCTGGTTCAATCATATCTCAGAAAATTTTTCGAATTGACCAAAAAACCTGCCATGGCTTGAACTGAGTTGCTACTTCCTGCATTCAAGAGGGTTTGAAATATCACTCCAGGCACGTAGGTGAAAGGCGTAGGCATGCAATGCCATCAATACAACAATAGGAATATGTACATGTACCATCAGATGGGTTAGACATATGGTTGTGAAAGATGCAATCAAGGATAGTGGAAGCGTCTGGATCAGGTATATGTTTTCCTATTGAAGGTGCGAGGCTTTATCTCACCTCTCAGTTTGTCTTTGAGAAGTAGTGTTTCCATGAAATGCAGTAGACACCTTGCGGTAGTCTGAAGAAACCTAGGTTTGTCTACCTAGGTCTATTCCCCATCTATAATCAGGGGAGCAGGAAGCACTCTACTAAGGGTATTCAACCAACAAGATGAAGGAAAAAAAATCACTTTCCCTATGGCCTCCTCATTCTGATACATTATGGCTTCGGGGTTGGACCCGTTAATGAAAGGGAGATGCTTAAGATCTATGTTAGCATAAGATCTATCTTAGCCTTGCCGGGGCATATCTGTCTTCCCCTAAATCATAAGTAATTAGGGTAGCTCGGGGGTAAAGAGAGGTTGGTAAAGAAAGTTGAGTTAGTTGTAACAGTTGAGTAAAGGGAAGATAGCTACGGAAATTTTGATGAGCTAGAGGTGGGAGCTACAGCATATAGTAGCTTAAGTAGTAGGAGTTGGGCCTTCAATCTTGATTTCTAGCCTTTTAGTACACCTAAGCTTATGCAACCCTAAATTTGTAGTTGATGCAGTCCTAAATTTGTAAGTTGATGCAACCCTGAAGTTCAGTAAGTACTGAAAAAAAAAAAGCATTAAAATGTATAAATTTTATTTATTGTTTTGAAAGTATAATTGATAATTTTTGTAACTCATAAACGAAATTTTTTCATAATCCTTGAGGGAAAAAACTGATAAATGAAAATGAATGAAAATTGATAATTCTGTAGGAAAAGAAAAGTTGTTGATTTCATAGGTAGAAGTTGACCAACAGCAAAAAAATACCTCTAGAGAATCAGGGTAGAGTAGAGTGCATGAATGGGCATGGAAAGAACAAGAAATAGGATAAGAAGGCAGGAGCAAGGGAGCAGCTAGCAGTCGGGAACAAAATCGGATTTATCAAAGCTAAAATTATATATTCAAAGTGTAACCCAGCTGGCCACGACTTACATCATTTCTAGATGTGGAGCTCCATCAAAAGCCATTTGATCTTGTACCGGTTGACAACATAAAATTTCTTCAACATAACAACATGTTGCATGAAGGAGGAACAACTGTTGCATGCTCACCACTCTCGCCAGGATTTTCATGTAGTCTAGCAACATGCTTTTTCATGCAGGAAATGATATGAGATATCAGTGAACATTATCCCAAACATTAATGTCTAGGAATTAATGTTAGCATTAAGCTAAAAATGTGATTTTTTCCCTCGTCTATCATCTAACCATGATGAGATTAGATGATGAGAAACAAATAAATAAATATAACATAATGTTTTTGCCTCCATGCCTCGAGAAGAGGCCAAATAAGACGATAAATGACTATATTCCTGAAAACTTTGAATATATCAACATAACCTGTCCTAATAAACAACTGAACTAATAGTAACCACCTCGTTTCTGATTACTATAGTACCATGCCATTGCCAGATGACAGGGACTAATAAGATAAAAAAACACATGACGAATAAAGTAGAGTTCATAAGTCAAATGCATAGTTTCCTTTTTCATGCTATTAAGAAACTAATTTGCTTGAAACGTTAAGTTGTGAGCATGGTAGATTGAGAGTGCATATTTTGTTATAAGATTGTAGATATTTTATTTTGTTTT
>APFE031020621.1:65209-82105 GCA_000404065.3 Pinus taeda
ATAATGAATGAAATGTTTATGATAGTTAGGTTAGAAATTAAAAAATAGCCACTATAATTAAAAATATATCAATCATTAAATCATTTTTAATTTTTAGTAGAAGAAAGTAGAATTCATAGTTAAATATTTACAAAAGATTTTTTTTTGGACATATTAACATGTTTATCTATGAATATATGAATATAAAATGTGGTACATATGTGAAATATGAAAATAGAGAAAGTAGAATTCATAGATAAATATTTATTAAAGTTCCCTTGCCCATATTAATATGTTTACCTTTGAATACATGAATATACAATGTGGTACATAAAAATTATATTCCTTTAGAAAGAAACAACAATCCAAGAAATCAAGTAATTGTCCTTAGATTAAACAAATGTTAGGTTTATTCACTCATCTTTTCTTTTCCTCTTTTATTTTCGGTGTAAGTTAGATTACATAACTTTCATTTCCTAAAATTAGGTAGTTATTTAACTTAGTTCATATATTTTGAGCTATGACCATCTCCCAAGGTCTCCAAATTTCCAAGAGCACCCAAAAAAACCTCATGAATGCCAAACAAAATCCTAATGGGTCTCTCATTTCAAAAGGTGTGAGGTTTAAATGGGACCTCATACCAAGAGAACCTTATAACTTATTTTAGGCGATTTATCCATGTCAATAGGTTTTCCTTCAAACAATATTTCTTATACTCTAATATTGTCATGTAAGGTAGTTGATAAATTTCTATAATATAATCTATGATATTTGAATTTTTTAAACTAGGCATCATAACTACATCATGAAACAAGGATAGGAAAGCCACATAAATCAAAACCATTATGTCATCACAAGTACTGGCAACTTGTTGACATAATTTCTACCCCATTTCTCATGGGATCCAACATGGGACCTTTTATTTAAACATTGTGATATGTCCATTAGAAACCCCCTTGGGATATTGTGATATGTCCATTGGAAACCCTCTTCATTATTGACTTCGGAGAGATTTCATGAGTTTACTCCATCACGTCCACAGTCTTTGATGCTTAGATAATGTAAAATACATTTAGATTAATTATTCATTACACCTATTGAAAATATCCTCTATTAATTATTCATGAACAATCCAAAGCACTTCTCTTATTTGCATTCTATTTCCCTAGTTGTGCTAGTATATTTTCATCTCTTCATTGTGTATTAATCCAAATCATGTCTTCTTGTTTACTTATTCTGGTGTTCTCTCTTCTTTGTAAATGTTTTTTCTTTACCAATACTAACTTATCTCTCTTCCATTTCTAAATACTTGTAGCATCCAAACAATCACGACATTCCTTCCTTCCTTGCCTCCCTCACTCCCTCCCTAAATCCAATAGAAATTTCTTCCCACTCGCCTACCATTAATTTGTATCTATTCTCAAGTTATACTATTAAATAAAATAAAAAATTTATAATATCATTAAATATCTACATAGTATATGAAAAATATAAATGAATTTATTCACTCCAACCCAAAATATTTAACTATATTATCCGTTCCTCCCTCCCTTCCATAGAAATCTCTTCCCACCTACCCATCATTAATTTGTATCTATTCTCAAGCTTTACAGTGAAACAAAATAACAAATTTATAATATTATTGAATATCTACATAGTATATCAAAAATATAAATGACTTTATGCACTCCAACCCAAAATATTTAACTATACATAACATTCTTCTCCTGCTATGTTTGTACTCTTAACCTAAATAAAAAATACTAGGAAATCTTTCAATCGTTTGTGCGTCAGATATTCTTAATAAAACTATTTGCATAGATCGAACATAATGAGAAAGCATACACTGACTATAATTGACCTTGAAGCCATTTGAATCTGTCGAGTCACACAGTTCTGCTGGTTCATCGAAAATGCGTTTTCCATTGTTTCTGAAGTCCTTTTAATCTGTTCTGTCACACAGAACTGATGGTTCTTGTGCGCTATCCAAAGAATCTGCTGATTACAATCCGTTTTTTAATGCTTTTTTCTATTAACATAAATGTTTCAATATTAATGACATGAAGTAGAGGGCAGAGGTCACAGGTCACAGTTCCTCATAGTTGGTTTTCAGATTTTTCAAGTCGCTTGTGCCATTCGCTCGGCTCTTCTGGCCTTTGGCATTTTAAGGCAATCGAACAATGATATCCACTCCAAGTCTCGACAGCTCTGTATGTTTTTTTTTTTTTAATTTAAATATATATTTGTTGTTAGGTCATTAACATTACTTATATCTTTTCATCGGCTACCAGAGCATATATAGTTTTTAAAGAATTCATTTCAAAGAAATACATATATATAAAAAAATATTTCATATATCTATTGAAAAATTCTTTACTATTTTAATCTAAATTTTAGTGTTTATTCTACGATATTTTAAAGTTTATGGAAGCTTTTTTAATATTAAAAATTATTATATTTTTTTCAATTGAATTAAATACACTTAAGCTTTTGAATTTATAATTATGATAATTATTTATTTGTTTTCATTTTAAGTTTTTAAGTGGCCGTCTCTTATATGTGCCTAAATTAATATAAAATTGTTTTTTTAAATGGTATTTTATTTGTCTTCCTCCTTATCAAATGAGAGACGAAATATTTTAATTATTAAAATATGAAATTTATTAAGATATAGTTTAGAAATGAAATATGGTGATAAAGAAAAAGTAATGATTAACCATGTAAGATCAATTACAATATTATTAAAATAATAATATAGTACTGTTACTAATGGCTAAATCTAATTCTTCTGCAAAAGTGATCTAATTCTAAGTTCCAAATAATTTAAACTCTATAACCCAGAGAGAAATAACATCACAAGCCAATAGTTATGGTCTACGAACCTTCTGAAACGCAAAACCAACTTTTCTGCATCTTATATATATATATTAGATATAATATAATATGATATATATCATATATTATATAATTAAAATATATAATTTATGTTTAAATGGAATTTGATTTAGACGAACGGGCAATATTTATAGCTTTTCCTTGTGAAAGTAATATTTATAGCGTTTCTATGTGGTTCGCAGTGTCTTTTTGCTGCCATCATGATGATAACCCTCACTACAGTGGCTGGCACAAATAAAGTTGCAGACATGCAATTGAACTTCTGGAGAGAAAAACTTCCAAGCATTCAAGTACCCGAGACTGTTGCAGCAAGCATGTCGCCCCTTACAGAGGAGGAGGCCAACGCGTTCTCTAAAATCATCAAGGATGGAAATCTGCAATTCCATGCCACCCAATTCTGTAAATCCGCGAATTTACTGTGTCGCGAACATGTAGATTTGGTTGCTCCTATCCTCAGTTGGTCCAGATCCGGACCAGTGAGATTGTTGAATGAGACGAGCGGTATGTTTTTCTCACTGAAGAAACTGAGCTTTACAGTCCATGGAAGTCGTTTTTACCCCGTAATCTATCAGAGTTGTTACCATTTTCCAAGAAAGCACTTCCAGATATCCTCTCTTCATTTGGCATCCCTGAGAAATCAAATATGGCTTTGGACATGAACATGACTTTGAGTGCATCAGAGGCCAAGCTCCCAAAGGAAGAGATTGGGAAGTGCACAACTTCCATTGAGGGCATGATAGAGTTTGTGCTCTCTAACTTTGGTACTTCCCATGGTGTGGATCTCATTTCTCACCCTGGGCCCATTGCTGACATTGGAAACAAAGCAGTGCTAAGAAATGTAATTGAAAGACAGTCTGACCCTTCACACCAGCCACCTTTGGCCTGCCATCGCATGGTGTATCCCTATGGGGTGTTTTACTGTCATTCTTTCTCTCACACCATGACTTTTACCATAGAAATGGAGGTGTTAGGGAACAATGCAAATTTCTATAACGTTACTGCTGTATGTCATCCCCATGGACAGGGACAGAGCGAGGAATCCACTAATTGTCACCTCGTTGTGGGGGACACGCTGCTTTGGCTCACCAAAGAAAATCGTTAATCACCAGTCCAGATGAGAAGCTCGCAGAATTGAGTCTGGGGTTTTATGGAACATAGTTGTAAAATAATAAATAATCACGACTGGGCCACTTTATTGTGAGTCTTAGTACGCTGAATATTACTATGTTCTAGTTAATTTTAATATATATTTGAGAGCGTTTTATTATGAAGAGATTATGTTCCTAGCACATGATATCATATCCAGACAAGTAGGATGTTGAGCTGATTTTGAAAAGTTTAGAGTTTATATCTAGATGTTACCTTCCAACTAAAGTTCAATCAGACATATCTAACAGCTGTAGAATATAATGCAAAAAAATATTTTCAATTCTTAATTGCGGATATAGAAATATTATTATACATGTGGTTTATTCGGTGCAGAATAGTTGATTATGAGATTTATTAGGTGAAGTTGATTATAAGATTTATTAGGCGTAGTGTCATTGATTAGGAAGTGCATGGTAATTTGTTTTAGGAATATAATTAAAAAAAAAGCATTATAATATTATAATAGTATATATAATATATATATATTTAATGAAAAATATATTTATATATTGGAAGAAAATATAAATATAAAAAATATATATTATTTGTTAATTACAAATAAATATTATAATTTAAAAATTAAAATAATTTGATAATATAAATTTTTTTCTTGCATTTATAAAGTAATTATTTATCATTTATTTTTATTAATTTTTTATCTTACTTATTATTATTTTGAACACTAAAAATTTGTAAATGATATTGGTGAATATTTTTGTTTCCATATTTTATTAATGGACCTTTTTCATCAATTATGATTATTATGATAGATTTAATTTGTAAAAGTTATTAATGTGGTTGTGTGTATTTACAAGATAATAAAGTTTAAAATTTTCATTTATTATTTGAAACTTTTTGCATCAATTATGATGATAGATTTAATTTGTAAAAGTTATTAATGTGGTTGTGGGTATTTACAAGATAATAATGTTTAAAAATTTCATTTATTATTTGAAACATTTTGCATCAGTTATGATGATAGATTTAATTTGTAAAAATTATTAATGTGGTTGTGGGTATTTACAAGATAATAAAGTTGAAAATTTTCATTTACTATGATTTTTATCATTACATAATATATATTTTTATTAAAACATAATATAATGGAAGAAAAGGTGTAATTCATTTTTCTATTATTTATGGTTTTTTTATTAAGCTTTAATTAAATAATAAATTAGAATGATTATAGAGAGAATTTTGTAGCTACTTTGCCCTTTACCCATAGGGTATCAATAATTATGACTTATCAACCTTGGATAAGATTATATGATATAATTAAGTTTATAGATTGTGAAGTCTATAATTTATTTAGTTTGATATTAAATTAAAACAATATATTAATTTTCAAATGAATTGATAAATGTTAATTTTTCTAATGTGTAATAAAAGAATTTATATCAATAAATAATTTATAATTGTATATGAAGCATGTTTATGGTAAGAAAGACTAATTTATATTATAATTTTATATGTTATTTTACATTAAAAAAATAGTTTAATTTCTTATAATTTGGTAGTTTTTTTTTTACAATTCTTATATTTTCAATTATGAAGGTCTCTCAATATCTAACTTTATTAAGGGCAAAGGGGGAACCTTATTGGTACATTTACGCATACCAACAAGTTTTTATTCAAAAAATCATTTTTCATTGTCTTATATCAACATGTAGGATAATTGATAAATATAGATAATATAATATACCATATTAGATTTGTTTGATATAAGCTTCATGGCTTGATCATGAAACTAAGATAATTTACGAAAAGGCACACAAAACAAGGCAATTGAGTCATCATTACTAATAGAAAACTATTGACATTCTGATACACTCATGCATTTTTCACCATTGGTATGACTGAACATAACACTCATTTTCTTGGTATTTAAATAATCGTTAGAGAATTATATTTATATATCACCACTATTTTTTTTATGGCTACATGTCTCATGGGGTTCACCATTGGTTCTTTTGTTTGAATACTACAATATGTCCATTAGAAACATGTCTCATGGGGTTCAACATTGGTCCATTTCTTTGAACATGGCAATATGTGCATTAGAATCATGTCTCATGGGGTTCACCATTGGTCCCTTTTTTTAACATTGTAATTTGTCCATTAGAAACCCCTTTTGTTACTGACTATGGACATATTTCATGATTGTACTCCACAACATCCTATCATACATCCTTTGACAGTTAGACCACTTTAAAACCTTCAAATTAATTATTCATTAAACCCATTCAAAATATTTTCTTTTAACCATTAACGAACCATCCAAAACATTTGGCTTATATTCAAACAACTTACAACTTTAACTTATTTTGACATTTCTTTTCGTTCATTTTGTGAGTATCTTTTTCTTCTTTTCATTGTGTATCAAAATTTTCATTATGTAGTAAACCATACCAAGTCTTGTAATTTTCTTATATGTTTTTATAGTATTTAGTGTTTTATGTAAATATTTCCCATCTTAAATTATTTTTTCTTTTACCTTATCAAAACAAAAAGTCACTAATAAAAAGGAAAATAAAAAATACCTCTCTATATCTTAGATTTTCCTACTATTTCATTCATGTTATTAAATATATTTTTAAACCTTTCTTATACCAATACACGAAAATCATAAATGAATATATTGTTCCTATAACACAAATAAACTAGCAATCACATCAAGAGGTGCAAAGGAACGTTGATAGGAAGAGTGGAGAATGATTTGGTGACATCTATGTTAGATTTTTTATAAAAATATTTCTCAGCGAGGATGGCATGTTCCTTTTTAGTGATATTAACTGGAATGACCTTACATTTGTCATCAAAATATTTCCACTTCTTGCCAAAAGAGAATCACCTTCACTTCTTTCCTATCCTAGTTGTAAGTGTTACACCTGGGACAAGAAGTTCCATACATTTTATTGGGTTGTCCCTTTGAAGTGGAGAGTGGTTGAAAAGAGGAAACACGTTTATTTTGAACAAAATAATTGGTCTTAGGAAGCTTAGCTTCTATTTTAGCGACAGGCATGAAGGTATGCTACAAAATAGTAGAAAACATTATAGCTCCTTCCTTAATTTGTGATAATAACATGTAAATGATCGTAACTTCAACAATTTCTTTCAATTATCTTACCTCAAGTTTATTTGAAGAGGAACTATCAAGGAAAGTGAGGGAACTCAACCTTAAGTTCTCTTAAGAAACAAGAATCCCCTAATTGACAAGCCAATCTAGAATGTCTTCGTGCCCAAATAATAGAGGCCTCTATACTTTCTTGATTAACCATGATTCTTGTTTTTGTATATAAAAACATCGTTTCATTCTCTCCACTAAACGACTGAATGAGCTTTACAGTTAGAGCAAGGTCATCTATAAAATGCACATTAAGAAATTCCCTCCATAAAGGAGGGGAACACCTCAAAGCATTTGTTATAAATAAGAATCTTAAAGGAGAAATAATAACCCACCACTACAACACCACATAAAAAGGACAAGTGGATACACTCACCTAATATATCTTTAAAAGAAAATCACATCTAGAAAATTCCAACTTAACAAATTTTGGTTGATGCATTACAGAAAAAGTACTCGATTGGACCAATTAAAGAAAATAGCAAACATAAACCAACAACACATAAAAATAAAAGTCCATTTCAATCATAACATAAAAATCGTCAAGTTCAATCATTAGGAAGTGTCCTTTTCTCCAAATTTCATTGTCCACAAATTTCTTTTCCAATCTGTTAAAAGATTTTCAAGTATGGGCCATCCATTCGTTCCATTTCCTAATTTTTTCTTCGGACGAAATGCTTTTCCAACTTGTCATAAGATTGTCAAGTATGAGTTCTCCCTTAGTAACTCTTGTTTTTTATGCCTTACCATCCTTGCTACAATGGACTTAACTTTTCTTGGCTAAGGCTTTAGCTAGAAGCTTTTAAGTGACATTAACAAAAATTATTGGTTTCCACCTCCCACCATGTCCCTTTGGGAGTAATGTTTATCGAACATACATTTACATGATCCTAATATCATCTACAACTAGTGCTTCTTAGATCATAACCAATTAGTACTCATAGATTTTCTAAAGCTCACAAAAGAAACCATCAATACTAGCTATCTTTCCTTTTAATATGCCATTTATTGCATTCAATTACTCATCCCTTCATAAGGCCAATGATAGATAGACTTTCTCAAACTATGGTACTTTGATAGGAACAATGAATCCAATGGTTTTCTCTCCTTATTCTATTATAATTGCATCCCAAAGTTGAAGATCTTTTAGAAGTGGTCTTGGAATTCTTTTATTTTTTCCTCATCTTCCCTTTGGGCTCCAAATTAATCTTTAAACACTAAATTTTATTTTGAGGCTTGTTTTTATTTTCAAAATATTCAAAATAAAAACTTTCGGAATATTCTTCATATTTGTCCCAATTTTCCTTAGCCTTGATTGTGGCTCCTTTTGGATGATTGTTTTCATTAACTTGAAGGAGAATTTTAGATTAATGTTGTTATTCCAACATAAAAATGTCAACATATAGCTCCTCCCATGGTTTAAATTTACATAGGCATTTACTTTTCTGCCCAAGCCATCATCTTCCACATACTCAAAGAAAATTTGTTGTCCTTTGCACAAGAATCTCCCACCATAAGAACCAACATAAACTATCTGATGTGTGAGGGAAAATAAAAAACGGTAGTTCAACAAGATCAATGTCACTATCAAATATATATAATCAAATAATGATATTAGATTGGAAATTCACAAGAAAGAAGCCTCAAATTAACCATGAATTAAATGAAAGAAACATGTAATTCATGGGTATTCCACAAAAACAGTCATAGGTTAACTATACAGAAAAATGACAAAAAATACAGAAACTCTAATATATTGCAACATAAAATTATTAAGCATCCAAGTAGGAAGTATGTTGCAAGCAAAAATATTTAGTGTAACATTTATAATGACAAGAATAGTAAGTAAAATACAAATTACAATTCAACCAACATTATATAAACACATTTCAATAGTAATTAATTCATTCATTTAATAATATTCAACGTAATGCGATAAATATACTAAGCAAGAAAAATGGTTGTATTTTCTTTGTCACTAACAATGACCTAGTTAAGAGAAAACCACATGATAACAAAGTTATTAGGAGAAACCCACATGATATCCAACTTGTTAGTCTATATTGACCATGGAAATTGTCATACAAGATTCCTAGAGTCTCCTGGCAAGTTGAAAATTTCTAATTTATGTGGGAAAAATGATAAAAGCTAATGTGGCAAAATCACTAATTGTGAAGACGAAGCAAATCACATTAGGAAAGAATTCTTTGGGGGAAGGGAAAAATACAACTAAAATTTTTTGCCTAGGAATGTACTAGACTTAGCTTGCGCATAAGTAAAAAACGAGTGTAACCAATTAAACACACACAGGAAGAGACTTGGGTCATTCTAGATTTCATAATAATCTCAAGGACCTTCAAATATTAGTTAAGTTTGGTAGGGTCATTCTAGATTTCATAATAATCTCAAGGATCTTCAAATATTAGTTAAGTTTGGTATATATAGCATAAGAGTCATGAAATGCCAAAACATCTCAAACGACACCAGAGAGTTCAAGCAAGAAAATGACACCTATCCTCTCCGATTGGAGCTTGACCTCTCCCATGCTTCGGTGCTTAGGCTTATCTTTATACAAAACATGTAGTATTATTGATCTCTAAAATCTACACTTCAAACAAATGTTTATATTTCCTTTATTTGTAACCTAAAAATGAAACAATTAACACAGACGTGAAAAAAAATATAAAACTTGGATATGCTTAAAATTTTAGAACAACTGAAGCAATTTTCAGGGTGTGAGTGCATTCATAATCATCTACTACTGAGTTAAGCATGAACTATACTTAAACGTCAAAGCAATGTCTTTCTCAATTAACAAAAAAAATTGAGGATTGCAATCCTATATAAAACGTTTGGACCATTAAAAAGATACACATAAAACGTAGATACGTGTTATAAAACAACTACACCATATGAATCAAAGTATTAAGCTGGAATGAGAAGTTCCCTACCCGATTATTGACCTATGGTTAGTTTTTAAACTAGATTATACAAAATAATCTGTATGATCATATCAAACAAAAAAATATCCAAAGAAATTGGAAAATATCATCTTGTCATCGCGAAAGGAAAGGTGGCACATGTAAAACCATTAAATGACAGGAAATACATCAAGAATGAGTACCTACAACATCTCTTTATTCACAAGAAGAGAAAACAACCAAAGATGTGCTTTTTTCCCGGAATGAAAACGATTGGAAGGCTTACACTGTGATGAATAAGAGAATATCTACTATATATTATCTTCTACAAGGAAGAACTACGTTCTCTTTTGCACAAAATAATGAGTGTGTTGCATCACTAGGTTTTTCCTACCACATTAAGAAAGGATCAAGCTCATAAAACGATGGCTATGATCCACTAACAAGGTACGGCCAGCAAACAATCATAAATGTCACCATAAGCGCATTGCATAAACGGCTAAGTCATAAACTGAACCGTAAATTACACTGGATTTTTTTAGTAAAAGGTAAGATGATACAATTCCTTGTAAAGTTTCCCACAATTACAACAAATAATTGTGTAAACTGCAAATCTTACAAAAAGCTTGGCCTAGAAGGAAAAACGAACTGGTTAATTTCAAAATTCAAAAAAATTCTTGGTGGAGGATGTTGGTTGAGAATTTTATTAATCAAGAAATATATAACTTAAAACTAAATGAAACTGAATTGTTAATAATTAATACAATTTACCCAAATTTACATTAATTAGTTGTCAATTACCAACAACAATTTTCCTAATCTTTTGCCCATGCCCATTCATCATCTCTATTGCAAGCCAAGAGAAGCTAAACACCATTGCAACATCTCTATTGTAACTGCCTTTTTGAATATGTCTGCACAATTATCCCGTGTATGAACCTTTTGAAGAGCTACTTTTCAGCGATCCATCACAAGTTTCACAAAATGATACCTTACATCAATGTGCTTGGTTCTACTGTGATAAGCATGATTTGTAGCCAAGTGAATAGCACTCTAACTGTCACAAAGTACATTCACTTTCTCCTACATTCTTCCAATCTCATCAAGGAGGCCCTTTAACCAGATTGCTTCTTTACTGGCATCTAGAGCAGCTATATATTCTGCTTCAGAAGTGGAAAACACCACTGTTTTTTGAAGCTTTGACATCCAACTAATTGCTCCACCTGCAAGATTAAAGACATAACTTCTAGTAGATCTTATTTTGTCCAAATCACCTACATAATCAACATTTACATATCTGCAGACTAATCCTTCACTACCATTAAAGATGATGCAATGGTCACTTGTGCCTCCTAGATATTGAAGCACCCATTTGACTCCTCGCCAATGTTCTTCACCTGAATTTTCCATGACCCTACTAACAACTCCAACTGCATGTGAAATGTCAGGTCTTGTAGATATCGTCGCATACATTAAGTTGCCTACAACATTTGCATATGGTACATGAGACATATATTGTTTTTCTTCATCAGTTTTAGTACTCAAAATCGAAGAAAGCTTAAAATGAGAAGCTAATGGAACATTAACAGGTTTCACATTGTTCATACAGAACTTTTCAAGTACTTTCTCCACATACTTTGGTTGTGATAACCATGCCCAAGATATGTTTACTGCTCCAAGATCCTTCATATCAAATGTCTTAGAGAGATGAGTCTTTAACCTGTTCATCTCTCCATTCTTTTGCTTGCAATAAGCAAATTGTCAACATACAAAGCTAAGATAATGAATATGCCATTGAAACTTTTGAAGTATACAAAATGATATACTCACTTCTAATAAATTTCTTGCTCACCATGAAGGAGTCAAACTTCTTGTACCATTGTCTGGGAGACTACCTCAGACCATACAATAATTTCCTTAAGCTTGCAAACTAATCTTCTGTTGTGACCTTGTACAAAAACATCTGGTTGTTCCATATACAACTCTTCATTCAAATCACCATGTAGAAAAACTATTTTAACATCTAACTATTCTAACTCAAGGTTAAGTAATGCAGTTAGTGCCAACACAATATGAATAGAAACAAGTTTTACAACTGGTGAAAAAATCTCATGAAAGTTGATACCTTCAACCTGAGAGTACCCTTTTGCTACTAGTCTCGCTTTATACCTTTCGATACTTCCATCAACTTTCTGTTTCAATTTGAAAACCCATTTGCGTCCAACACTTCTCCCTTCAGGGAGTTCTACAAGATCCCACGTATTTTTTTTGGCTAAGGAATCCATTTCTTCTTGCATAGACGTTTTCCATTTTTCATTATCCGTATAAAAAAAAAGATGAAGCCGAATCTTCACACCTTTTGGGAGTTTTTCTTTCCCTTGTAGACTTTCTTGAGTCACTGGTTGCTGAACTGGTTAAGAAGCTTCAACAGCTTCCTTTGTATCTTCAACTCCTTTTTCTCCAAAAGTCTCTTCTTCCTTTTGACTGTCACTAAAAGATCTAACCTACAACTGAATTTGTTGATTTGGTGATACTTGTTCCTGTTTAATTCTTTCGACATTTCATTTTAAAAAATAATATTCATCAAATGTTACATCTCTACTAATGGCTATCTTCTACGATGTAGGATCCCACAACCTGTGTCCTTTCACCGCATAGTCATACCCAAGAAAGACATAACATTTCGATTTTGGATCTAATTTTGAATGTTGATTTTTATGAATAAGAGCATAAGCATCACAACTAAATATCCTTAAATTTGAATAACCACAAGACTGACCTGACCAAACTTCTTCAGGAATGTTACAATTAATTGCTACTGAAGGTGATCTGTTAACTAAATAACAAGCAGTGGATACTACTTTTGCCCACAACTCTTTTTGCAAGTTAGCATCGCTAATTATGCTTCTGGCTCTTTCCATAAAAGTCTTATTCATATGTTCAGCAACACCATTTCGCTGAGGAGTATAAACAACAGTTTTGTGCCTAACAATTCCTTCATCCTTACAGTATTGTTTAAATTCTATTGAATTAAATTCACCACCATTGTCAGTTCTTAAACATTTAATCGATTTGCCTGTTCTTTTCTTTACCATTTCTTTAAATTGTTTAAATATATTGAATACATCAGCTTTATTTTTCAGCATAAAGATTCAAACTTTATGAGAAAAATAATCAATAAACGTTAAAAAATATAGAGAACCTCCATGTGATACAACAGGAGATGGGCCCCATAGATCAGAATGAATATAGTCTAAAATATCTTTACTATTATGATTTCCAGTTTTAAATCTTTGTTTACACTGTTTTCCATACACACAATGTTTACAGAAATCCAACTTCAAAGATTTCAGATCGGGAAGAGATTTACATTTCATTAGTATTTGAAGACCTTTCTCGCTCATGTGACCCAATTGTTGATACCATAGGTGAGTACCTTCTTCTTCTTTTTCTGACATAATCGCTACTTCACTGACCTAAGTATTTCGTTTGAATCTATAAAAATTTCTAACATTTTCTGCTTTCATAACAACTAGGGTGCCTTTACAGACTTTCAACACTCTATTATGACCTCTAAAGTTATAACCATCCGAATCCAACACTCCCAAAGAAATCAAATTTTCCTTCAATTGAGGTACATGTCTAACACTAGTTAATGTTCTAACTGTGTTATTATACATTTTAATCCTGATATTTCCCATCCCAATAGTCTCACATGATACATTATTACCCATAAACACAAAACTACCATTTACATCTTCATATAAAGTAAACCAATTTCTGTATGGACACATGCGCTAAGAAGCATCAGAGTCTAGCAGCCAACTTTCAAAACCCTAAGAGACATTACATACACGTAAAGTTTCATCTACCATACATAATTATTCAACGAATAAAACTTCTTATATCATACCAAAATCAACCTGATTTGCTTTCTTCTTCGGGTTATCAGACTCTTTTCATTTCCAACAGTCTTTCTTAAGGTGTCCAATGTTGTTGCAATGCCAACATTGTGCCTTACACTTCCTTCCCTTTGATTTAGATCTGGAAGACCCCCATGTTTTTTCTTCTCTTTCCTTTGACCATCCTCTAGCTATCATGGCTTTTGGTGTTGTTTTTTCAATATTGGATTTCCTTCATACTTCTTTAGACAAAAAAGCTCCCACAACTGATTCAAATTTCAAAGAATCAGCGGTGCCCAAACTGATTGAAGTTACAAAGTGGTCCTCTGACTTGGGCAGATCACACAACAAGGTTATAGCTTTGTCTTCTTCCTGAATTTTAACTTCCATATCTAATAATTGACATATAAGTGTATTAAAAACATTTAAATACTCTGAAACTTTTGGACTGTCCTTCCTTTGAAAACTGTGCAATTGTCATTTCAAATAAATTTTGTTGGTTAATGACTTTGTCATATATAGTTTTTTTAGTTTTTTCCATAAGCCTGAAGTTGTACTATTTTCAACAATGTTGAAGAGAACTTCATCTGCGAGGCATAACCTGATGGTACTGAGAGCTCGGGCATCCAAGTTCTTTCCGTTCGAATCTTTCATGCTAGCTGGTATCTTATTTGTCCCGTCCAAAGTTTTGTGCAAAGTTTTGTACAACCCTTGTTACACCAACAAATCTCTAACTTTCAGTTTCCAAAGAACAAAGTTGTTTTGGCCAATAAATTTCTTCACCTCGAACTTTGCATTTGTCATTTTAGCCATTTCTTTCCTTCCTCCTATGATTTCTTATTTTTCAACTAAAATTTATTTTTGGTTTCCCTTATTCAGAAATCTAAATTAAACCAAATTTCTCAAACTCCCTTAGAAAAACAAAAACTTATTTCAATTTTCTGGATTCTATTATTTAAAAAAAAAATGCCCCCTTTTCCAACAAAGAAACCAAATTTGTTTTTCTTTCCTTCAAATTAATGAAACACTACTCTTCTCCCATCAATTTTAACAATTTTTTCTAAAAATTTCCACTGTTTCTTTTGTCAGTCCAAAAAAAATTCTAGAAAAAATTGCTTTCAAATTATTTCACCTTAAAAAACAATTACGTGGATCTTCCCCGAAGGATTGACGCAAAGCCTTCTTCCCGAATAGCTGCAGCAGCAAACTCTCTATGCAGAAACGATGTTCCCTTCACATGCAGGCAGTTCTGCTTGACAAGCACCGGGCCAGAGGGCTTCCTTGGCCAGCACGTAGTTTTGGTGAATTAGCACGCAGATGGATTCGATGGGTTTCTGGGCCAGCAAGACGCAAAGCGCAGAGAGCAACTTCTTCGACCAGCACAGAGTCCTCCTTGACGGAGCAGTGGTTGCTCCACCTTGCTCCGGTTCTGGACAAGCAATGGGCCTCTAAGTAGGTTGAAGGCTCAGGTTTATACGCAGCACGCTGGTTTGGCAGCGTAGACTCCTCCTCGCTCCTTCTGGTCTTTAACACGCAGCAATGGTTCCACCTAAACAAATGACCCAGCTAGCCATACCACGCAGCGGCTCTTTCACCTTTTCTTTTGCAGCCTTTCATTAACTCAACTCATTTGCTCTGATACCATTTGTTGGTTGAGCAGTTAAATATATAACTGAAAAGTAAACACTTACTTGTGAATAACTAATACAATTTACCCAAATTTACATTAATTAATTATCAAATACCAACAGAGGTGACAAGAAACAATCTACTATCCACTACATCAAACTTCACATTGAACACTCCTAAAAAATTCTTGAAATTCCATCAAAACGTCATGGTTGAATTGCAGAGGTGGAAGCAATAGAACCGCATTGCGAAAGGTCGACGCTTGTCAATAATTAGGTACGAGTTTCTCTGGAAAAAGAAAAGTATACGCTGAGAAACAGATCTGTAAACTTCAAAATTCTATATAGATTCAAGCAACTTTTACCCATCCATGACTGAATTAATCTACCTGAATCATGCTTCGTCGCTGGATCTTTAAAGCTGATACTCTGCAAAAAGCTTGTAAGCTCAATGTCGAAGATCCAATGGACAACAGAGCAAGGGAGCCACATGCTGATGTCGAAGATACAATGGATAACAGACCAGGGGGGTCACTTGTAATATTTTAAATGGGAAAGGAAGACGAAAATAACAGTCTTCCATTGGTTGGGGTGAATAGCGACTGCACACACCAACACCGCTGAGAAAACGCATATCGGCGTAAAATCACTATTATTGTATTATTGTTTGTACCTTGTACATTCTCAATAAAACTATTTGCATAGATGGAAATGAAACATCGACTATAATTGATCTTGATGTCGTTTGAATCTGTTGGTGTCGCACAATTTTGCTGATGGAAAATTGGCTAAATTCGTGCCTCGGATGTGCTAAATACAACTATTTGTATGGATCAAAATGATATATTGTCTATAATTGATCTTAAGGCGTTCGAATCTGCTATGTCACAGTTTTACTGATGGAAAGTTCGTTATATTTATTGAAAAATACGTTTTTAATAGTTTTTGAAGTAGATTTATTCTGTGTGTCACACGATATTTGTAGCACAGTAACAGTGTAGGCTTTCCCATCTCAGTTTTTTATGTTTTTATTTGTTATAAATACATAGATTGAAAGTATTAATAGAAAAGGGTGAAGAAGAGCGCAGGGGTCACAGTTCCTCCATTCTTGGTTTTCAGATTTCTCATTCACTTGTGTCATTCATTCGGTTCTCCCAGGTTTAAATATTTTTAAAAATTTGAACAATGATATTTACAGCAAACCCGCAAACTGTTTTGCTCGCCGTAAATATCATCTTTCTAATCCTTCTAAATATAGTTTGGAAAATTCTTTATCGTTCAATATATTTATATTTTTA
>APFE031020623.1:0-72141 GCA_000404065.3 Pinus taeda
CAGACAGAGATCAGGAAAGGTCAGCTTGGGGCAGCTAAGCCAGTTGAGCAGGATGAGGATGTAGCACTATCAGCAGGACGCAAGAAAGGCAAAGAGAAGAAGTAGGCTTCCACAAGCAATGGTGGGGGCAAAGGCAAAGGTAAAGGTAAACAGAGTAACACACAGAAGGACTATTCCAAGGTGAAGTGTTGGAATTGTCAAAAGATGAGACACTATGCAGTTGTGTGTCCGGAGAAGAAGAAGAAGGGGAAGAACCAGAGCGTGGCAGCTTCAGCAGAGGTTGAGGACTTTGTAGTTCGTTTTGACCGGGAGTTTGGGTTCACTGCATGTGAGTTCTCTAGTGCAGGATCACCTGCCACACAGGTTCAGAGGGAGCATTCTTTTTGCTCGATTAGCAGAGCATCTTCGGGTATCTGGTATGTGGACAGTGGGGCTTCACATCACATGACAGGAGTCCGTGAGTACTTCTCAGAGCTTTCAGGGAGTGGCACTGATATGGAGGTAGTACTCGGTGATGACAGAGTTGTTAGAGCAGTCGATGTGGGGACACTGACATTTCAGAGGGAGTCCAAACCTCCCTTGAAGGTGACAGATGTTCTTTATGTGCCAGGGATGAGGAAGAACCTCATATCCGTCTTAGCTTTGGAGGATAGAAGGTATGACGTACTGTTCAAGTGTGAACAGGTGTTGATGTATCCCAGGGGCACTCTAGCTGATTCAACTAGAGTGATAGGTGTACGCCATGCAAAGGTGTACAAATTTGCATTCCAATCCCTTGTGGCATTGAGCAGTAGTACCGACAACAGAGCTAGCAGTTCTGAGCTATGTGAGATTTGGCACCGCAGGATGGGACATATGTATCATGGAGCCTTGAGGACCTTGCGGGAGATCACTACAGGTGTGCCAGATTTCAGTACTGATCACTTTGATACTTGCAGAGGATGTGCGATGGGCAAGTTTGCCAAATCCCCTTTTCCCAGCAGTGACAGCAGAGTGACTAGGATACTTGATTTGATTCATTCCGATGTGAGCGGTCAGATGTCTCATGTTTCCTTGAGTGGATATGAGTACTATGTTTTATTCATTGATGATCACTCCAGGAGGACCTGGATTTATTTCTTGAAGACCAAGAGTGAGGTCTTCAAGCGGTTTTAGGAGTTCAGAGCTCTTGTGGAGACACAGACATCTCGGAAGATCAAGTCCCTGAGGTCAGACAATGGAGGAGATTACACCCTTGGAGAGTTTGTTGACTATTGTGACGAGGCAGGCATTAGGAGCGAGTTCACTATTCCTAACAACCCCCAGCATAACGGGGTTGCGGACAGGAAGAACAGATCCATCCTAGGGGCTGCCAAAGCCATGTTACATGATCAGGGGTTTCCAATGTTCTTGTGGGCAGAGGCCTGTAACATAGTTGTTTACTTGCAGAACAGGAGTCTGCATCGTGCCTTGGGGCACATGACTCCGGAGGAGGTTTTTTCTGGGAAGAAGCCTGATATTGGTCATCTTCGTATCTTTGGGTGCATCACATACTCCTACATACCCAAGGAGAAGAGGACCAAACTAGATCCCATCGCAGAGAAGGGTATCTTTGTGGGCTACAGTGAGACCTGAAAGGCCTTTCGGATTTACATTCCTGCACAGAGGAAAGTTGCTGTCAGGAAGGATGTGAAGTTCGAGGAGGACAGGGCCTTTAGGAGATCACGAGAGTTAGAGTATCTGGATCAGCTAGACCCTCAGCAGCAGTTGAGTCAGTCGCAGGGATCCAGTGGGCAGGGATCAGGAGGATCCAGAGGTACATCTATGAGGATGTTAGGTCCGTCAGTGAGCAGTGGTTCGCCGAGCCAGAGGTGTGGTGCTTCGAGCAGCATGCAGAGCAGTTCACAGACCAGTTCACTAGGGAGTCCACTGATGGACAGTTCACACAGTACCTCAGCTTCTATAGGTTCAAGTGCAGGCAGGAGGACAGCAGATAGATAGTCAGGAGTTCAGGCTCCTGATGACGATGAGGAGGAGGAATTTCATTCTTCTGTGGGAGAAGTGTGCTCAGGGAAGAAGAAGCCCAAGTGGCTTCAGGACACCTTGAGAGATGCCACATCTGTTGCTGAGCCTAAGAGGTCGGTCAGAGAGAGTAGACCACTTGAGAGATTTTGTAGCTATATGGCAATGGTTACCAGCATCCTTGACTCTGAGCCTTCTAGCTATGAGGAGGCAGCTAGCGAGCAGGTCTGGAGAGAGGCCATGCAGGAGGAGTATTCTTCTATCATGAAGAATGATGTTTGGGAGGTGGTGTTGAGGCCTAAGGGAAAATCTGTGGTTACTTCCAGATGGCTTTACAAGGTAAAGCATGCTGCAGATGGCAGCATTGAGAAATTCAAAGTGAGGTTTGTGGCTAGAGGGTTCTCCCATGTAGAGGGAGTTTATTATGAGGAGACTTTTGCTCCCGTGGCTCGATATACTTCAATCTGCTCCATTATACCGATAGCAGCAGAGATGGGTTGGAAGATCCACCAAATGGATGTGAGGACTGCATTTCTCAATGGCTTCATACAAGAGGAGGTGTACATTGAGCAGCCACAGGGCTTTGAGGTGCATGGGAAGGAGTCCCATGTGTGCACACTGAAGAAGGCCCTTTATGGCCTGAAGCAAGCTCCCAGAGCTTGGTACTCCATGATAGATACATACTTGCAGGGGATGGGTTTCACAAGGAGTGAGGCAGATCCGAACCTTTACTATATTGTGATAAGTGAGGAGCCTCTCATTCTGGTGTTGTATGTGGATGACTTGGTCATTACAGGTGCAGAGAGACTCATAGGACACTGCAAGAGAGATCTTGCAACGGAGTTTGAGATGAAGGACATCGGCTTGATGCATTACTTTTTTGGGTTTGGAGGTGTGGCAGGAGGAGGGGCATTTCTTCCTGGGGCAGGGGAAGTATATTGTGGACATCCTTAGCAGATTCCACATGGGGGATTGTAGACCCATGTCGACACCGATGATCACCAACTGGAAGAAGCTTCATGCTTCGGATTCCGAGTTGGTGGATCCCACATTGTACAGGCAGCTGATTGGTTCCTTGATGTATTTGGTCAACACTAGACCAGATATTTGTTTTTCAATCAACACGATGAGTCAGTTTATGTGTGAGCCTAGGAAGGTTCACTGGATGGCTGCAAAACACATTTTGCGGTACTTGCAGGGGACAATGGATTATGGTCTGGACTATAGGCAGGGGGATGGAGTGAGATTGGTAGGTTATATTGATTTTGATTGGGCAGGTTGTGCTTCTGATAGGAAGAGCACTTCAGGGTGCTGTTTTGGGTTGGGTTCAACGGTAGTGTCATGGTTCAGCTGGAAGCAACAGTCAGTAGCATTGAGTTCAGCAAAAGCAAAGTATATGGCAGCTAGTCTAGCTAGTTGTGAGGCCATCTAGCTTCGCAAGATGTTGTTTGGCTTATTTGGTCAGCCGTTGAGACCTTCAGTGATTTACAGTGATAATCAGAGTTGCATTAAACTCATGGAGAATCCAATATTTCATGACAGGTCAAAGCATATCAGGATCAAATATCATTTCATCAGAGACTATGTTCAGAAGGGAGCTATGAAGCTTGAGTATATTCCCACTAATGAGCAGGTTGCAGATATTCTTACCAAAGCCTTACCATGGGGCAAGCATGTCTACTTCAAAGACAATATGGGTGTGGTGAGGAACACCTTCCTCAGTAAGAGGGAGTGTTGAAATTTGGTACGAGAGGACAGGTGGTTCCCTAAGGCTTTGATCTTTGGCCTAGGGAAAAGTGTCCAAAAGAATTTAATTTTTCTCCTAAAGTGACTTTATAATTTTATAAAGTCAAATCTAATTTAAAATTGACTTTAAGTGATAAAGTTACTAAAGTCTAATTTTAAAGTGACTTTAATAAAGTCAATGTAAAATTAGAAAGGAAAAGTGACTTTGGACATAAATGACTAACTGGGTCTTTATTAAAGTGGGGTGAATTAAAAAATAGAAAGTGAGATTTAAATGAGCATTTAATCTCAGCCCTAGATCTCAATCTATTTCAACCATTGGATTTAGGGATTCCCCAAAAGTCATTTAGGGTTAGATTAAAGGAGGGAAAGGAGGAAAAGGTCATTCATTATTTCATGAGCAGATTGAGAGAAGGAGAGCAAGAAAGCAAGGGAGATTTATGGACAAGAAGGAGAAGGAGGCAGCAGCTTGGCACACATTCCAAGGTAGCATTTCAGCAAGTCCGTACAACTGAGTTAGCACACAGTGAAAGGCAGATATTGGGCATGATTTTCTAGAGAGGCCGTACAACAAGTGTACAGAAATCGAGGAGCAGAAATCCGTACAGCAAGTGGTTGTACCTTGGCATGCATTTCTAGGAATAAATTCGTACAACTGTACTGCTGTTTTTCTGCACATAAATCGAGGAAGACTGTACAGCAGCATTTATGGCAGCTTGCACGCTTTTCTAGGCAGTATGTACAGCAGTATTTAAGGTTGAAATTTGGGTACAAAAATCGAGGAGGCCGTACAGCGTTTATTGTTGTTCTGTTTTGTTGTTTGCAAGTTTTTCTAATTGGCTGTGAGGCACGAAAAACGAGATAAGTTGTAAAAGTTTGCTTGCTAATTTTTTTGCTGAATATTTCTCTCACTGTAAAAAGCATTTTCCATAAATAAGAAGGAGCTTTCGAACTAGTTTTCCCCAAGAGTTGTAGGGGGTTTTTCCAGGGTCACTTTGACTAAAAATCACTGTGTTTAAATGTGTTGAATCGCTGTTTGTATGTGCTGATATTTATTTCTGCATTTTCCAGCATTTTGTAATATTTCCAAAATTTGTGTTTTCAACAAAATTTATTTTCTAGTTGTTGAATGTATGGATATGGGAAAGGGCATTTAACTGTTTTGGAGAGATAAGGTGAAACTGAAAACCAGGGTGGGAAATGAGAAATTTTTTACACTTTGAAATGGCAACATGCAAGTTCTAGGAGGTGGAAATTTTAGTATTCTTAAGTTGATAATGGAAATCTAGCATGTGATGAGCACTTGGATGCTAATATTTATAGGCATAGCAAGAATGGAACAAAGAAATTATACCATCTCTGGCACCTTTCTGCTCATAGTTGTTAGAACCACATTGTTAAGTTTAGCAAGGATTTGTGTTAAAATTTATTTCCTTTTAACCAAGAATTTGGGCCAAAGCTTTTGAAAAAAGGAGCCAGAACAAGCAACCAATGTTTCTTTGCAATATAGAACATGGTATTTTTGCCAATTCTCTGGATTCCAACCTAAAACAAAAAACAAAAAACAATAAATATATATATATATATATATGATTGTGAAACCAAACTACAGCTTTTTCCAATTCACCAATCCTATCGGTTGCCTTCAAAATCTCATTTAATTCACATTTGATATTGAATCTCTTATATTTGTAAAAAAAGATCGATTATTGAGATGGATAAAACATAAATTGAACTTGAGAAGTTAGTAGCATTAAAATTTGGGGATTTACTAAGTCGTAGTCAATATGTGCACTTCAAAAAAATGTGAATGTATGCCTACATCAAAATATGTTAATACTCAATTATTACCAATAAAACCCCACCTTCGATCCCACTCTCCATAATATTCTAATTGTAACGACATTTTAGCAAGCCCTAAAGACATCTTAGGATGCTCATGTTGACTAGATGGTTTTGTTCTGTCTGGTTGAATAATTATTTTTGTACACACTGGTTTATTTATTTCACATTGTAAAAGCTCTTAATACCAATAGTAATAAGTAATCCTTTTGTCAAGGTTACATGCTTCATGTGTGCATGTCAAAATCGTTAGAAGATTATTATGTGGGTGCAACAACCATCATGAATATAAGAATTTTGGATTCAATAATGAAGTTTGTGTTGTAAGTTTATATGAAAAAATCATAAATTTTAAGAATCATCTTAGAGGGTCATGTTTTTAGATTCTAATGTCATTCAAAATCAAAATTTCAGATTTCTACACCATACATATAACATGACATATACATATTCCAGATTTGAGGATGCAAACTAATGCATCAATGATCAATATTATACATGTGACATCACATGTATGTCATGGTAAATGAAGAGTACTCATACAATGCATTCATCCGGTACTAAATAAAAATATGAATGGCAACTTTTTGTTTCATAATTTCCATTGTATTTTGTGAATATGGCCTATATTTTATGACCACTACTAGGACATGGTGACACATCTCATAGGAAGAATGCTTTATACAAATGATGGGATTTGTGACACATCATTCAGTGTGATGCTTTTGTAGACTGAAGCATATATGATTCTAGAACTACAAATATATTTTGCAAAGCCTAAAGTGCTTTTTGTGGATAGCAAAAAGATGACCATCGAGGTCATCCTCAACTAGACTTCCACTTTATATTTCTACTAGCATGATAGGTGTCCACTTGTTTAGATTATGATCATTTGTACTAGAAAAAAGATTTTAAAGTTGTTGATCGTGTTGGAGGGCCCCATCTAATAATAGGGGCATCTACATTTCTAGGTGGCGTTGGGATATTGAGCCCTTTTGAGATGATTAAGGCAAGGGTAGGAAAGTGTTTGTCATTATTTGGTGGTGCATGGGGACAACTCTTCTCTTGAGTGCATCACTCTTGAAGCTATATACCAAATTTGTGATCAGACCTACTATCTCCTTTGTGTGAAGTAGCAAAAGCAAGTTGAGGAGGACTATGTGTCTTTATGCTCATAGTATAAGGGCCCCACACCAATACTCTAGAATATGATGGAGTGGTTCCATTTGAACTTGAAACTTTTTTGACCTTGGAAAATGATTTGCATGAAAAAACTTGTGATGAGACACCCAAATTAAAATAAAACATCTCCAAAGTGAAACTCAATATTCCAAGGTGCTTGGTTGGTTAAAAAGTCTACTTGCTTTTGCTTTTTAGCAAAAGCAAGTTTAGGAGGACTATGTGTCTTTATGCTCATATTACAAGGGCCCCACACCAATACTCTAGAATATGATGGAGTGGTTCCATTTGAACTTGAACTTTTTGACCTTGGAAAATGATTTGTGTGAAAAATCTTGCGATGAGACACCCAAGTTAAAAATAAACATCTCCAAAGTGAAATATTCCAAGGTTCTTGGTTGGTTAAAAAGGATACTTTCTAGCTGAGAAAGGAAGGAAGATATTGTTGATGCATAGACTTGAATCATGACCAAGTAGGATTTGGTTGTAGGGAAAAATTAGAAAATATATCTATAAGGGGATTCGTTTACCCAAAACAACATGCCCCTTGCACTTCTAGGGATAAATTCTTATGTACAGGGGGGGGACCATAACAAGGTACCATGCAAGCCTACAATGTGATAATTTTTTGGATCTTAGGATGTGCCTGGATTACAATTATTTCTTCAAAAATAGGATGTGTGTTTCTCTATAAATATAATAGAATCAAAATAAATAATAGTATGGGGAAGGGGATAATTTTTTGGCCTCGTCAACTAAGGCACCGCTCTTATTGCTTTCAACAATACTAATCACATTATCCTCCCTTCAAATTGTCTCACCAAGTCATCAATTAAGTCACACACGACTGGGATACAAGATACATAGGACGTGGATATGAGTGTCAATCCTAAGACACTTTAACCCTTGAAATGTGACTTGAAGAACATGTTAGATTTATATGTGTGTGTGTGTGTGTTACAAATAAATATATATATATATAGACATAACGATCCAAAATCTTTAGAGCATCCACAAAATATTGATACAACTAATCACCACATTAAACACATAAGAAATTAAACTAGCAATTGTTCCAAAAGGTACAAAGAGAGGCCAATAGGATTATTAAATTGGAATTGTTGAATTTTTCTAGAAGAGTTAATTGGTTTGTGGAAAACCTTGTTTTCTTGGACTGGATCATTGTGCAATTACTTTTCTTTAGATGTTTTGTTTATATCTATATTACAAGGAACACATTGAATGTCTTATTTCATTTCTGTTATTCTTACTAATATCCTTTCCATGCTTTTTCTTGATCAATTTGATGAAATATTCCATTATCCTTTGGTCAATGTCCTCACCTGCATATTAGTGTACATCCCGGTAAGTTCAAATCTCAAAAGCCAACCAAAAAAGTCAATGATAACCATCGTATACGTATTCAAATTCATAATGTAAAATTGTCAGACAAAGTTCAAACAGATTACCTCCAAGATGGGTATCACCGTTTGTAGTCAAAACCTCAAAAACTTCATTGTCAATAGTTAGAACGCTGACATCAAACGTGCCACCGCCAAGATCAAAAACAACAATATCTTTCTCTCCACCCTTCTTGTCCAAGCCATAATCTATTGCTGCAGTTGTGGGTTCATTGATAATACGAGCTACATTCAAGCCAGCAATTGCATTAATACATACAAACATACACAATTTCTACAAACTCAAAAGCCCTCCTACCTCTCTATTTGACCTAATTTCCATTATCTTGGTCGTCTCCCCTAATTACATCTATCCCTATTTCTAGAAGCTATTTCCATCTAATCCTAACAAATTTGCTACATTTGTTCCTTAAGGACACCCTGGCATAACTTCTTAACTAACCAGATTCCCTAAATCAAAATATCACAAAGAGAAGAGGACTTCTGCTCTAAGTGGAGGAAAAAATATCTAATATGATGCACGTGCATAAAAAATGCAGGTTACAATAACGATGAGCCAATTGTAAATAATTGGCTTTACAATGAGATCTTATCTTGCAAGAAAATACATCAATTTAGCGACCATCAACGTAAGGTCACTAATGGTACAATTAGCCCATCATGTAAGGATTAAAGCATCGAGCGAAGATCTTATGGTCTAGGAAGAGAGATCGAAAGGTTATTCATTATTGGTTGTTGCATGAAGAAGAGCATTTGATGTGTGGGACCAATATTCTATCACCAGCCTCTTGAATAATGATCCTTCTCTCTCCATCAATTTCAATGGATGATCACACTCCACCATCTCACCTGCATGAATTCAAGATCGTAATAGTTCAAATTAGATACAGGCGAATAGATCTACTTTCAGTGCCGTCCATCTCCTCGAGTATAACAAATTCAGATGAAACCAATCCATGCATACAACACAAAGATAAGATAGAATGATAGGGCCTTACCATCACTGATGGCAACAACCATGTCATTGTCTATAACAGTAGGTATCCTGTGTGCAACAGTAATTACAGCGCAACCTGCAAATTCCTTTCTAATTATTGTTTGGAGAATGGCATCTATAGCATTGTCTATTGATGTTGTTGCTTCATCTAGAACAAGGATTCGACTTCTCCTTAGCAATGCACGTCCCAAACAAAACAATTGTCTTTGCCCAACACTCCAATTCTCTCCATCACTCCCCATTGCATTTTATTGATCTTTTAGAGCCACAAAAAACTTCCAAATCTAACATCCAAATTCATGGCCATGTCAAAGAATTTTATTGCATTCAAAAATATATATTTACTACAAAAATCACGTGCATCTAAGCCATCCTCCTTCCCTCTTACAATGTCTCCAAGTTGACACTTGTTCAGAACCTTAATCAAAGCAGAAAATAAATTCATGGCATTATTTATTTTTTCATTCTACATATGATAAACTCAGTTAGAGATTATGTTGAATAGAATTTACATACTTCCCAAATTGTTAACTCTGAGTGCTCAGATAATGGATCCAGGTTGAAGCGAATAGTTCCATGAAAAAGAGTTGGCTCTTGAGGAATAATCCCAATTCCAAGGCGTGACCACAAATCATGAAGCCCAATAGAGGTAATATCCCAACCATGTATAAGGATTCTACCCCCTGCAGGTTCAATTAATCGAAAAATGGCACTAATGAGAGTGGTTTTCCCACTTCCCGTTCGGCCAACAATCCCAATCTTTTGCCCTCCTTCAAATGTACATGTAATGCCCCGTAAAATAGGGAGATTGTTGGATCTATATCTAATCTGCACAAGTATCAAATATATTTGATTGAAAACATCATTAACCATTCAAATTTATAATCTGAACACAGTCATATTTTTAGAAAACACAACTCAGATACCTTCAAGTCATGTAACTCCACCTTCCCATGCGAAGGCCAATTATCTGGTGGTCTATGATCTTCTATAACGGCTGGTGCCTCACTAGGAATGTGCATATACTGTTTGATGCGTTCTACAGAAACAATGTAGTTTTCAAGTGTACATTGGTTTTGAATACTTTTAAACAACGATATGTTCAATGATAGACCATAAGATAGGGCCATCCCAATGAAACCTGCACCAGTTCAATTTGTTAGGCATGATTAACTTATATATAAAAGTGTCCAGTAACAGCGGAAATCTCCCACAATTGACATTTAGTTTCATTGTTCAACTTCATACCAGGATTGAAGCTGCCCTTTGGGAGTAGAACCATAGCAAGAGCAGAGGAGCAAATAACAGTTGCATTTAACATCTCTAGATGCTGGATCAACCATTCATTTGCTGAGAAACCATAGAAAAATGGGCTCGAATTTTTGTCAATAAGGTCTAAGTTCTTCTTGAAGAACTGATCCTCAACCCTGAAAGCCCTAATGGTCATTGTTCCTGCTATGGACTCACCAAAATGATTTGCAATAGGTGATTTCGTTGTACCATTCAGTCTCATCAATTTCTTTAGCAGAAGCAAAATAGTATTTATGATTAAATTGAATGTCAAACAAAAAATCAGTTATAATTTCTCTCTCAATATTGGAAGTCAAGTAAAGAGTCTTCTCGAGAAACTTGTGTGAATTAGCGGTTTACCTGGAGTCGAAAGGCCAAATAAATCAATGGAATGGCTGCAAACAAAACTTGCCATGTCACAACAACCACAATTCCAAGACTGCTGTAAGCAATCATGGTAGATGACATGCACATGACAAAGCTGAAAGGATTCTCTACGTCAAGAACGCTGAAATCTGAAGAAGCCTGGAAAAGGAGGTCGACAAGATAAATGTCAGTAGCTTTCTACCCTCATGTATCTTAAATTTCACTTTTTGTCAAAGACTTACTTACGTAAAGAATGAAGCCCATCGTAATTACGTAAATGACTTACTCTGTTGAGAACTCTTCCCAATGGAGTTGCATCAAAGAATGCCATCAGTGCTCGGAATAAAGAAGTCAGAAGCTCAAAAAAGAAGGATTTTGATGCCTTAAGCCCCAAAAGAACGGTGAAAAGTGACCAAAGGAATAAGAAAAATATAAATGTGAACCGAATGGCTAAGTACACTATTATTAACCTTAATACACCGATTTGAGGACTTTGCAAGTTAGCAGCCATCCAAGTATTTCCTAAAATCTGCCCAATCAAAAATATAAGATGACCAAGACCAGCACATACACAATATAAGAAACCTTTATTCTGTTTCAAATAATCAATGTATTGCTTCAGACCGGTGTCCCCAACTTCCTTCTCTTCCCTTTTAACTAGCTGACCCCCGTTAGAAGCTATATTTGAAATCAGTTTTTCTATCTGTGACTTCTTGCTTTGAATATCTCTCTCTTCCTTGACAGGTTCATCTTTTGTGGATGGCTTTGTCGCTGTTGATTCATTGGAACCAACAGTG
Source organism: Pinus taeda (assembly GCA_000404065.3). NCBI lineage: Eukaryota > Viridiplantae > Streptophyta > Pinopsida > Pinales > Pinaceae > Pinus > Pinus taeda. The sequence continues at coordinate 11,640 of APFE031020623.1, forward strand.
TTCTTGTTTGCATTCACAAGGTCCCTAAATGCCTCACTTGAGACTAAAAGTTCCTGATATTGCCCGGCTTGATGAATCTCACCGTCCAACATCAGCTGCAAAAGAGAGAAACTTCAGTGTACAAATTAAAAAAAAAAAAGTTCAAAACTATTAGCATTAAAGTATATGTCAAAGTTGCATAAAATATTTTAATGTGCCATCCATCATAAAACTTTGCCAAAAGGATGTTTACATGCAACCAAACAACTTCCACATGACGAGGATAACTGTTTACTAACCATAATAGCATCAAATGCCAGGAGAAAATCAACTTGGTGTATTACAAGAATCACTGTCTTTTTTGACAGTGCTCCCATTATATATTCCTACACATCAAAATATGTCTATTAGGAAGCTAAGAAAAACGAAAAGCATTGCTATAGAAAGTTGCAACGCACAAAATAAACCTTTTACATCAAAAGGAAATGACCATATTAACCTTAAACAAGCTAGTAGCAAGATGAGCATCAACAGCACTGAAAGGATCATCCAAAAGATAAATACCAGAATCTTGATATAAAGCACGGTCAAGCTGTATCCGTTGTTTCTGGCCACCACTGAGATTGACAACTCTTTCTCCTATTTCAATCAAATCACTGAGATTGATAGCTCTTTCTCCTATTTCAGTTAGATCACCAAAGGAAAGATTCTGGAGATCTTTGTACAGTAAAGACTTTAAGATACCCTCCTGATATTTCTGCTCCAACTTGGGGCGTCCGAATAATATGTTGTCTCGTACCGTTCCTGTTTGAATCCATGCAGTCTGAGAAACATATGGGAGGGTGCCACAGACTTGCGACTGCAGAGGCAGGGCTGAGTACAATGAGAAAAAAATACACCAATTTAAATGGTTGATAATATTACGTTAAAATCGGCAATTGCAACGAGCTCCTCGCTGAGCCACTTCTAATTCGAAGGCCTTCGTAAGCAAGCTGGCATACTGTTGGAGATCCCTGGTATCCTTGTGCATATTCTTGGCAGCCTCCTTCCTGGCCAGCGTAAATATGACAGCATCCATACCATCCTCATTCATATAAACCTCGATATTGACCTCATCGTTACAAGGCACTATAGAATTATACATCCTCGAGATTAGACCATGCCTGCTCTGAAGCTCCATGGTCGCCAACAAGCCCTGGCAATATCGGCGCCCACTAGCATAAAACTTGAAGACATTCTATCCTTCTTTCAGCAGCAGGGGAGTATCGTTTCCGTTCCATTTGCAAATTGTGCCACCAGGTTAGGGCGATTTGCTCGTTTTGTCGTAGGCCCACGAAGTAATTGACGGCAAAGGCGACCAGGAAAGTGACAGCAGAAGAACTCTTTGTAGGAAGACCGAGGGCATGTGGGGATCAGAGTTTTTGCATAACAGGGCCAAGTTCAATACACAGCAGAACTCGGAGGTGAAAAGAAGGCAACTCAACCGATATTTGGAAAAAACAGTCAAAGTGCAGTGCGTGCTTGCCAGATGACACTTCAAATCAACGGGTTGAAAGTGTCTCATGACACTTCAAATCAACGGGTTGAAAGTGTCTCATTTAATCTAACAGAGCTGGTAAAAGTTGACAATTATTGATGCATAAGAAGGCCTATGGGCCTAAATATTCATTAAACATGACATAGAGGTTAAAACTTAAAACCATAAATCGCAGTTTTCAGATTGAGTTATTTAATGTCATCAAATCAAAATGTATGGAATAAATTCTCCTCATACTATAGATTTCAATGCCAATGGAAAATACAAAACCGTAGGCATCAAGAATAAATGATGTTGGAGATGTGAATCATAAGTAAGCATAAGTAGGTAAGAAGACTGCAAACTCATTATACAAGACATTGGGGATGTTATGAGAAATATTGTCCATAGAAAAAAAAAAAAACGAAAATACGAAACACCATTACTATATTTCCATGGTTAAATTGGATGGATATTTATCTATTTTTCACTTATTTTGTCATTCACAGGTATTTTCAAAATATACAATGTTATTAACAAGAGCTACATAGTACCTGCCACTTAGCTTAACTATAGTTTCATTAAACTAAAAAGTCATAAAGATAAATATTTCATCATAAAAATAAAACAACTAATAAAATGTTGTATTTCATCATAAAAAATTAAGAAATATGATTAACTTATATTGTTTATATTAACATATATACACTTATATATATATGTTTATATATATTTATATATATTTATGTGTCTTATATTTTAGTAATATATATATAATTTATTAAAATATGCTTTCAATATAATAATAAGTTATTTTAAAAATTGAAAATATGGAGAAAAAACTATAATTTATGAAAATGGAAATAATCAAAATAAAAAGGAAATAATCTAAAAATAAAAAAATTGGTAACTAACAATACGGAAATTACTAAAGAACCCACAATAACACCTCAACCAATCAATTTACAAATAAATGATTTTAAATAATAATAATAAAATAACAAAAATTGAATTCCTTATCTTAAACTATGGATTACCAACAAGACAACTAATAAGCAAATCAAAACAAACCATAATAACTAGTGTGTCCTTTAGTACTTTGTGAGTTTGTGTAGTGACTCTACCTTGACATCGTTACCATCATTCCTTGAAATGGTTATCATCATTCAATGATTTTCCTTCCGAAAATATACCAAAGGCAATGTAAGCATTTAATAGTTTCAAATATTTTATGGTAGACTCTTGATGTGTGGTTGCTATGGTGTTAGGGGAGAATTTATTTTTATAAGTTACCACTAAATATATTTGGCATTTTATCTCGGCCATTGTGAATATATCTTAACAGTGCACGAAGAATTAAAAGTGTGATATTTTTTTACATCATCCTTCAAATCTAGTCAACATACCAGAATCAATCTATTCGTTGTGAAAAATGTAATTTTAAATTATCTATTATGAAATTTATTTAACATGAAATTTTTGTTACAACCTTTTTATTATGTAATTTTAAATTGAAATTGTGAATATTGTAATTTTAAATTTCTGAATATATTTTTATTTAACAGAATTTTTTTTTCAATATTTTTTATTTATGTAATTTTAATGGTAATTTATAATTTATAATTCTAGTTCCTTTGACTTGTATAAAGGTCATTTATCTGTACCATCTCTAATTCCTTAACACCCCTGATTCATTTAACACTAGATGAAATTTTTCCATCATTTAAGGTCTCTTGATCACATACAACCTTATATGCATAAAAATGTGCTACTTATATATATTTATCTATATATGATTTGTTTTTTTTACTATACTATTGTCAAAGTATGGACTTCATTTTAAGCATCTAGGGTAGGAAACTTAGTGTAATTTCTTATTTAATAATAAAGTGGTTTTATACATTTGCTAAAATAAACATATGTAGTGAAATTCCTATGAAAGTATCATTAATTTTCATTAACCTGGAGTCGCAAAACAAATTCAAAGCCCTCCAGGATGAAGAGATTGAGATGGGGGAAAATGTAGAGAGCGAGGAAGAAACATTGGAAAACTCAAAAGAAGAAGCAGGAAAACAAATATCAAAACAAAAGGGTATAGAATAGAGGGAGGCAGAGGAAAAAGAAGATCAGCCAAATGACCAAACACAAATGGAGATAGACCCTCAAAAAGATAGAGGAGGAGAAGAGGAAAGCATAATGAAAAAGCTGTTGCAGGAATGGAGGATGCTCGATGAAAGATTCATCCCGAAGGAGCAGAAGCAACTGTATAAAGAAGCCTTTCAAAAATATAAAGAAAAAGTAGGGGTAACAACAGCAAACAAATTGGAATCGATAGATGTACAAGGCAAGCAGATTGTGGGAATGAACAGCTCTGGCAAAGGAGGAAGAAAGAGGGGCAGGCGATCAATGAGTGAAACAATTCAAGAGGTGGGAGAGATGTTGGTGAACTCGGGAAGGGTCATACCTCTATCAGAGGTATTCCAAACACCTCCAATATTGTTAAAATGATCATTACAAGCTGGAACATCAGAGGCCTCAACAGTAGAGGTAAACAAAGATATATGAAGGATAGATTAAAAAGGGACAAACCAAGTATAATGATAGTCCAAGAAACAAAAATTAGTACTGAAAGATTGAAATAAATAGTGAGCAAGGGTAACATGAGGTACGATATAATGGGACAGGACGCAACTGGCAGTGCAGGAGGGTTGGCAATCTTATGGAATCCAGAGGAAATTAAATTTGAAAATTGGATAAGCCTTCCACAAATCCTCTCAGGAACATTCAAGATAATAGGATCAATGGAATGCGCGATATTAACAGGTGTGTATGGTCCGCATATACCTGCAGACATAAAAGGATTCCTCCAAAACCTAAATGCAATGAGGAAACTTATTCCAGAGATGTCATGGATTATATGGGGCGATTTTAACATGATAAAGACCTTAGAAGAAAAGAGGGGTGGGATGAGAAGGTTAGATTCAGATATGGAAGCGTTCAGAGATATGATATCATAACAAAGATTAGTGGATATCCAGACAATAAATGGCATTTATACCTGGAATAATCACAGAGGAGGGGCAAATCAAATAGCTTCAAGATTGGATAGATTTCTTATCTCTGAACAAATCATGATGAAAGATGTAGAAGCTGCGATCCTACCTGTAGTAGGATCAGACCACTGGCCATTAAAATTAGAAATAGATCTCAAATAGAGCCCCAAAAGAAGGCCATTCAGGTTTGAGGCCTTTTGGTTGACAGACCAAGGGTTTGTTCCAAAATTAGAAGAATGGTGGACGAAAAGCAATCAAAGGGGACAAAATAAGATGCACACCTTTCAACTTAAATTGAAAGAGCTTAAAAGAAGAATTAAAAAATGGAATAAAGAGGAGTTTGGGGACATCTTCAAAGAGCAGCAGTGCTTAGAACAAAAAATGGAGGAACTGCAGCAGAAGGATATACTAGAGGGCAGGAACGAGGATAGAAACAGAGAAGAAGGTTTGGTTATAAGCCAATTAGAAGAGCGAAGGAAACAAGAGGAACTCTTATGGAAACAAAAGTCACGAGTACAGTGGCTTAGAGAAGACGAGAGAAACACAAAATTCTTCCACAAAGCTATGATCCAGCATAGACAGAGAAACATGATCTTCTCAATTAACAACAAGGAAGGGCAGCGCATAACTCAGCATGAGGAAATGGAGTAGGATCTAGTAAATCACTTTAGAAGTTTACTCACTGAACCTCAGAGAAATAGAACAGAAGCCATAGGAAGGATCAGCAAGGAGATCCCCAAGCTTGTAACTAGGGACCAAAATTTAGCATTGATGAGGGGAGCAACCCTAGAGGAAGTGGAGGAAACAGTGAAGGGATTGAAAAGGAATAAAGCCCCAGGCCCTGATGGTTATGCAGTCGAATTTTACCAAGCTTGTTGGCACTTCTTAGGAGAAGATATTTTAGCAGTGGTGGAGGAAGCACGCATACATCAAAAGGTATGGCCTGGACTAAATTCTACTTTACTAACTCTCATACCCAAAACAGCGAACTCAGAATCAGTTGAAGGCTTTAGGTCGATTGCCCTTTGCAATGTGATTTATAAAATTATAGCCACCTTAATGGTCAAAAGACTCAAACCTATCCTGCCCAGCATAATCTCCCCAGAACAGACTGGGTTTGTGGAAGGGAGGCAAATTTTAGATGGTCTGGTGGTATCTCAAGAAGTAATACACACCCTGAAGCAAAAAAAGGAACCAGGTATGATGATTAAGCTGGACCTGTCAAAGGCTTACGAAAAAATAAGTTGGAAGTATGTGGAATCCATTCTTCAAGCCTTTGGGTTTTGTAGTAGATGGGTGGAATGGATACTAAGCATGGTATCCACTTCGAACTTCTCCATCCTCCTAAACGAAACCCCAACTGCACCATTTAATGCTACACGAGGCCTACACCAAGGAGACCCCCTGTCCCCTTTCTTGTTCATAATTGCAGCTGAAGGGTTGGGGAGGTATATTAAGAAGGAGCTAAGGGAAAGGAAAGTCAAAGGGCTTTGTCTATGGAGCAACAGCGTCCCGGTTACGCATCAACAGTTCATTGACGATATCATGATAGTCTGCAAGGTATCATTGAAGTCAAAAAGGTAAAGGAGATCCTGGAAGTATTCATGGACGCTTCTGGGACTGAAATAAATAAAGATAAATTGAGTGCTTTCATTTTCAACTCACCAGGAATGGTTAAAAACCACCTGACCAGAATCCTGGGGTTCAGGAAGGGAGCGCTGCCTACCAAATACTTAGGAACCATTCTCGATATAAGTTCACTCAGGATAGCCAATTGGAAACCCATTATAGAGAAACTGAAGTCCATATTAGAAAATTGGACCTTTCGATCCCTGGATATTGCTGCCATGCTGGTGCTTCTTAAATCCACGTTATAATCAATCCCTATCGGTGATGGCTATTCCGAAAGGAGTCTGCACTAAAATGAATGAAATATACAGGAAATTCCTATGGGGAGGACCAAAACAACAGAAGAAATGGGCCCTCTGCTCATGGAACAGACTAACAAAATCAAAAGAGGAGGGTGGGTTAGGGATAAGGGACCCAGCTACTTTAAACCAAGTCCTAGCAGCGAAACTCTGGTGGAGATGGTTGAAAGGCGGAAAGGATCTATGGAAGGAAATATGGACTTTGAAATATAGCATGCCCACAACAGTTGAAGAAATCATGAGAAAGGAAGAAATGCCAAGAGGTTCTGCGATATGGGATCTAGGATGTCAAAATAGAGACATCATAAATAGACATGCTTTTTGGGAAATAAGAAATGGAAGAACAACAAAATTTTGGGAAGAGGCCTGGCAACAATGGGAGAGATTGATGGAAGTTCAAGAGATGCAGAATATTTACAGGGAAGCCAAGGCTAAAGGCTTAATCCTAGTCAAAGACTATTGGAAGGAAGGGCGAGAAAACGAGATATGGAGAGAATGGAAAGGACTTGAAGAATGGGGCAATAACATTGAGGAGGATTTGAAAGCCAGAATAATAAAGGAGATGAACTCAAGGAGGATTAAAAACAGAGAAGGACCAGATATCCTCAAATGGGGCGGAAATACAAAAGGTACTTTCTCAGTTAAGGAAGCCTATGCCATAAAATCCAAGCAAGCACAGGAAGTCCAGACTCATGACTGGCAACAATTATGGAAGAATAGGTGGTGGCCAAAGGTTACCCTGTTTTCATGGCTATTTGGTAGAAAACGCATACTTACATGGGACAAAATTCAGAAAAGAGGTTTCCTGGGACCACCAAGATGTAGCTTATGTGACCAAAACGGAGAAGACCAGGAACACATCTTGAATGGTTGCCCGGTAGCTCAGTCTCAATGGGAAGAAACCAGATGTCTCTTTGGAAATACAAACCGCGACTCCATGGACATAACCCAAACTCTTTTCTAATGGGGGAAGGGACAATTTCATAGCCCGGTGATCAGGAGAGCTTGGAACCTGGTAATGGGCTTCAACATATGGAACCTATGGAAGGAGAGGAATCTTAGGATTTTTCAAGGTAAGAGGTCCAAACCAGAAGACTTATGGAAAAGAACTCAGAATCAAATAAGAGAAACAATCCTATCGGAAGCATGGGAACAGGAAGATTGGAAAACTTCGGAGGAGGAGGATTATATTCTAAGGAAGTTAAATCTGCAACCCAAGATGGTTTTCCCTAACAATAAAAAAACTCAGGTTATAAAAATCCAAAGCCCGGTTGTTTTCATACGCCCCCAGGAAGGTTTCATCAAACTCAACTTTGACGGAGCGTCAAAGGGAACCCAGGTCCGGCGGGATATGGCGGAATCTTTAGAGATAGCCAAGGACAGACCAGGTGGATCTATGCAGACAAAGGAGGTATAATGAGTAACAACGAAGCTGAATTCATGGCGGTGTATCAAGGGATTAGGATCGCAATTAGGAATGGTTACATGAAATTAGATATAGAAGGGGATTCAAATCTGGTGATAGAGACAATTAGGAAATTAAATCAGGGCAAGTCATGGGAACAGGTGGCCAAAAGCTGGAGGACAGCAGGTCTTATCCAGGACCTCGAAGAAGCCATGAAGCGTATAGAGTACAAGGTCATCCATCATGTAAGAAGAGAGGGTAATAAACCTGTTGATTATCTCGTAAATTGGGGATGTAACAAACCGAAAGGAAAGGTAGATTCTATATGGACACCCCATATGGCTAGAACAAGATGGGAAAACTTAAACAGAATAACCAATCAGGATAATAATGAAGCAATACTTCCATGACAGAGAAAATAATCACTCCCCGATCAGGGTGGAGACGTACGGACAGATGAAAATGGTGAAGGGATATCTGGACCAGCACGCGCCATTACTCCAGGAGATCATCATGAGGAAGGATGCGACGGCGAGCAGGGAAGACCGCAATCCAAGGCAAGGGGTAGGCGGTATCATGAGGAAGACTGGAGAAGGAATCGGCGGCGATTATTTGCCGCATCAGAGGTTAAGTGGCGAACTTCATTTAAGGACGAGAGCAAAGCAATCAACAGACAATTTGAAGTATGGGAAGGTGGAGAGGAGCAGGGTAAGGTGGCAGAGAGGCGTGCGACCCAATTTTCATCGTCAGTCGATCAACATGGCAGAAGGAGTAAGGAGGGAGAGGGATGCGCAGGAGGGAGGAAGGAGGAACATTAGGGGAGAGCAGGAACAAATTAAGGTGGAAGACAACAGTCCTGAAGAGAAAGAACTGGAGATTGGAAAGGGGAAAGGTCGGGTAAGAGATACCTTCGAAGTTGGACAGAGCAGTAGGGGCAGACCGTCGAAGCGAGGGAACCGGAGGAGAAGCAGAGGGCGAGGTTGACCGCGGCAGGTTCCCCAATCTGAACCGGAGTCTCAGGCCTGGAGTCAACAGAAAAAAGGAAGACGCTCCATGGAACAGGCAGCGAAGGACACGGAGAAGGCGTACATTCAAGGGACTGATAGCAATATTAGGAGGATGATCGACGCAATGGAATTCAGTGTTCTAGAGGAACCATCTAACCCAGAAATGGAGGAATGGATTACTCTGCTTCCAGACCCGGGGAATACACGCGGCCGCCTGACCCTGTACAAACGGGCCCTTCACATGTACTGGGTAATGAAGCATCTGCTAGCCAGAGCAATGGAGCAGGTTGTTGTTGAGATGGCAGAGATTGCCCATGGAACGCCGGCTATGACAAAGGAAATGACTAACCTACAACTTATGATGCAAAACCAGGATAACAAAATCGAGGAAGTCCGCGTCTTACTGAAGGAATTGGCCATGGCGAAGCGTGAGGAAGAAGGCAAGCAAGAATTTTAGGTAGATTGACTGTCTGCTCTGCTATTTTTTTGAATTTTTGTGATAAACTTTAGAAAATCAATCTGTAAGGAAGTTATATTATGGGACGAAGTCTAGATATAGAAAATCAGCACGTAGATAGAGCTCTGTTTTGGTTCCTAGTACGTTGTGTTAAGTCTGACAAGGAAACATTCCCAAACTATGCTTCTATGAGTGACCAACAGACCTGGTTTCCCTTCGGGGCAGGCTGAGGTCATAGGTTTTGTACAGTTTTATTATGGTTGTATATATATAGAAATGGTAATACCATAGCTTACAAAAAAAAGAAAGTATCATTAATTTCAAGCCGATAAAAAAATATTATACATCAAATTGGTTTACAGCTAATTTGCAATCTTAAAAATAAAGTATTATTATATTATATTTTATTTTGTATATTAAATAATTTTCTTATTTTTATTTTGAGTGAATAAAAAATGTATTTTTTATTTTTAATCAATAAAACATCTTTCTTCGCTATTGCTCACAAAAAATACTATAAATAAAAATATTTATTATACTAACTAAATTTATTTTTCAAAAACAATCATGCTCTTAGCTCATAAAATAAAAACATTGTTAAAAATGTTATTCTAACAATTATACTATGTATTATTAATTCATACATATAAAAATTAAGAACAAATTTTCAATATAAAGAATCCAAAACTTGTTTGCTTAATTGATGTGTCTTAGTAATGACATATATAAATTTTATGAATTTAGAGTGCTTATTTTCTTTCTTGGTTTGGCCCGCGGGGCTTTGAATCTCATTATTTACATGGTACTTCATAGCAAGGTAATCATTAATTGAGCTACCCTAGTGGGCGAAATAAAAATGTATTATTTTTATCAAATAAATGTTTTATATATATATAGATATAGATATATATATATATATATAAAACAGAAACGATTGAATTTATTGAGAAATATGGTTGGGCCAGAGTCAAACAACCTCTATTACAGCCATTTGTATGCTTTATGGCACTTCAGAATCCACATAATCTGGTTTTTTCATTTGAATTTTGTTGTTGCTTTTGATTCTTTTGGGATATCTTGAGAGTTCTTTGCTTTTCACTTAGAGTTTAAATGCCTGGCTTTTTCTTTCAGCGTTCCTTTGGTGGGATAAGACAACCTAACTTACCCAGAATCGCTTCCAGCAACTCGAAAACTGTAGTCTCTGACATTGTTATTCCTTTCCTTTATCTCGCTGGATGAGAGCTAAATGCTTAAGTGAACGTGTTACTTGTGGCAAGTCGGTTGTGTGGTTCAAATTGTACTGCTGGAGCAGTGATGAGTCAGAACCTATAATGGCTGCGATGATTGACTTTCCAACAGTGTTGTCTACCTATGTCAAAGCCATGGATCAACGTCGGTCTTCTGCATTCAGATGCGATTTGGATGAATGTTGTGTTCACCAAGTTTTGCACTTTCATGGAGACATAATTGTTGCGAAGGGAGTGAGAAACAGAGACATTGCCTTTGCTGCCCTATCCATGCTCAACTATCCTTCTCTATTAAGGAATTGGGTGTCTTTCAGTTTCTTCATCGTTCTTTGACAGAAGACCTTGTGGTAACATACATCCCTTATTTGCCACAATGTCAGCTTCCTTGTTCAGAGTTCGGAGGATAATGTGCAGGAAGTGAAGTTTTGTAGCATCCTTCTTATTCTTTCAAGGGTCCCGTTAAGCGCAGAGTTATTGAGTTGGTCGCCATTGTTTAGGATTTTAATCAGGATTTCGGAATCACCGAAGACTTGAAGGTTTTCCTCTTTGTTCCTCTGAGCAAGCTAACACGCTTTGAATAGTCCGAGAATCTTGGTCTGGTTGTTAGTACTCTGTCCTAGGCCCCAACTGAAGGTGTCATTTTTGTGCCTGTCTGAGGAGTAGATTGTTCCTCGTGCACCTGATATTCCCGAGTTTCCTTTGGAGGCTTCGTCGAAGAATATCATGACTTTGCCCTTATTTTTCCACTAGTTTTGAAAGTCTGCCTCAGAGATCTGAAGCCGCCACTTTGGATTGTGGCAAGGTTGGGAGAGGTTCTTTTTGTTGTTGGCCCATCTCAGGGATTCACCTAGCTAGCTGAGCTCTTCGGGGAGTAGAGAATTGTTTGACTTATGAGGTCTATTTTCGTAAGTTTCCAGCAGCAGAGCTTTGGCCTTGGCAGTCATTGTATTGGTGGATTGTAATCTGTTGTTGAATATGGCTTCATTCCTTGCCAACCAAATTCCCCAATAGATGTATTTTGGAATTGCATTCCATATTTTAGCCCATGTTGATTTTCTCTTCAGAGTGTGAGGATATTGCTCTTTCCATGTGGCGAAGAGACTAACTACTGAAAGCTGCTCTGGAATTTGCGCGTTGAGCCCCAACGTTGATTGCAACCAGACTTCTTGAGAGAAGGGGCAGTCGATGAATAGGTTTTCAATTGTTTCCTGAGCCTTGCAGCAGAGAGGGCATCTATGCCTGAGCCTTGCAGCAGAGAGGGCATCTATGGGACCAATAATTCCTCATTTCTCTAAATTATCTCCAGTGACGACCCTTCTGTGCATGAGAATCCAGCAAAAGAAATTGATTTTTGGGAGGCCAAATCGGTCCTAAACACACTGCCAAAGCTTTGTAGAGTGGATCTAAGGCGGTTGTTCTTAAAGAGCTACAAAGCCCTGCCGTGCTGAGTAAGTTCTGGTCTTCCCCCAACCCCACTTATCCCTTGAATGGAGATGCACAAGAACCAGACTAGAGAGCTTAGCTAGAAAGAGATGGAGTCGAAGGAGCATCCAGTCAGGGGGGCGATGGAGAGCCCAATTACTCCAATTCCCACCAGAATCCCAAGTGCATATGTCAGCAAGTTTGTGAATACCTTTTGGGATGAGCTAGTTGCGCAAATCTACAATTTTCGGTGTAAGATTTAGGGGTTGGAGGCCCATGATCTTATCTTCCCATAGTCCAATTCTTTTTCCATTTCTAGGATTATGTAGAGATGATCTTTAAAGAACTCCCAACCTTGGCTGCACAGCTTCCACCGCATGGTTCCTTCGTGGGAAGCTCCTTCTTCCATATTCTTTATTGAGAGTCCATGCAGATATATTTTAATTAGAACTTGATTTACAACATGTCTTTGATTTGAGAAGATTTTCTAGAGAATCTTACCTCCCAAAGCCAGATTGGCCTTCCCAGGATCTCTTACTTGTATTCCACCTTCAGATAGTGGCCTTTTCACTATGTCCCAGCTTACAAGATGAATTTTTTTTGGTTCCCCTTTCCTCCTTTCCATAGGAAATTTCGAATCAGCTTAGCTAGTTGTTCAGTGATCATTTTTGGAGCTAAAAGGAACGAAGCCCAATAGATAGGAAGGGATGAGAGAACTAACTTAACAAGAGTGAGCTTCCCGGCTATGGTAAGCCACTGTCCGCCCCATGCAGTCATTTTTGCCTTGATTTTTCTAATAATTTCCATCCAATGAGGGGCCTTGCTGGTTCCTAATGTTAAAGGCAGGCCTAGATACTTGAATTTGTCCCAAGAGACATAGCCGGTGAAGCCCAGGGCTTGGGAAATCCTGAGAATAGTTTGTTGATCTATCGCCTAGCCATACATTGTGTTTTTCCTCTTATTGACCATAGCTCCGGAGACTCTACAGAAGCTTCGGATTACTCCATTAAAGACCCTTGTTATTTTAATGGAGGCTCCTCCCATAAGGATAGAGTCATCGGCGAACAAGGCATGATTGATTAGGGTTTTTCGTTTATCACCTTGATGCCTGGAAGTGTCCCTTTGAGCTTCTCTGCTAAGAGCTTACGGCTCAAGGAGTCTGCCATCAGAATGTACAGGGAAGGGGATAGAGGTCAGCCTTGCCTAATGCCCCTCGGAGCTTTGAAGTATTTTGTCGGCCTGCCATTTACTAGAGGGGCTATCCAAGGTTCTCCAATACATGCTTTAATCAATTTTATAAATTCAGGACTGAAACCAAATGCAAAAAGAACTTGGAGGAGGAAAGAGTGCCTTACTCGGTCAAAGGCATTGGCCATGTCCAGCTTGATGAGCATACCTTTCTCTTTGTGTTGATGGCTAGAATGGATGATTTCCTACACCAGTATCACGTTGTCTAGGATATGCCTACCTTTGACAAACCCTCCTTGGTTGGGCGAGGTGAGTTTTTCCAGTAGCGACTTTATTCTATTTGCAAGTAACTTGGTAAGAATTTTTTAGTACGCATTACAGAGTGAGATTGGCCTGAAATGGTCGAACGCCACCAGGTTCGCTTCTTTCGGGATTAGTGCTAGGAAAGTGGAGTTTGTGCTTCCTCCCACTTTGGCTTTTCGGAGTAAGCCTTTGATCATTTGATACAAATCAGCCTTGATGATGTCCCAACAGATTCTATAAAAAATGTATGGAGAACCCATCAGGTCCTGGAGCTTTTCCTGGTTCCATATTCCATATGACATTGTTGATTTCATCTTCAGTGAAGGGCTTTAGGAATGTTGAGTTATTCTCCTCGTTAACCAGCCTTGGAACGTGCTTGAGGAAGTCTTGAGCTTCCTCATCATTGTCCACACCTTCTTCTTTGTACAAATGCTAAAAATGAGAGGTTGTAGCCTCTTTTATCTGAGTTGTGCCTTTGAGAATAGCCTCATCCAACGAGGTGATTTTAGCAATGTGATTTCTAGAAAGACGGGTTCGAATTTGCTTGTGAAAGAAGGCTAAATTTTTGTCTCCAAACACAAGCCAGAGATTGCGTGATTTGAGCCTCAAGGATTCTTCCTCCTCTCTGAATGACCGAAGGGTGCTGATTTGGAGTTCTTGTTCGCTCTGTATTTTTTAGCAGGTTATGTCTTGCAGCTCCAGGCCCATTTGCAGATCCAGCAACCACTTTGTGTTCTATTTTCTATGACTAGTGGGGGAGTCTGTGGGCTTTTTTATCCATTGTTTCACAGCTGATTTGGTGGCCTTTATCTTTTTCTCCCAGACATAGTTGGGCGATCTGATAACATGGATGGACCAGGCCTTCTTGACTGTACCCATAAACCCTTCTCTGTTTTCCCAGAGAGGGCTGAACCAGAAGGGGATTGCCCCAAATTTTCTTCTTCTTCTAGTAGAAGAAGGATGGGTTTAAGATCTAAAATCAACTTTGGCAGAATGTTTGTGGAAATGATCTTCTTCTTAGAGAGGAAGGTGATATGAAGTAGGAATTTGTCCAACCGGGCTGAAATATGCTCCGCCCCAACTCTGTTGTTTGTCCATGTGTAAAGCCCTTTTTTTGGATTAAAATCCAGTAAATCCCATTGTTGAATCAAGTCTTCCACTAAGGGAAGGAAGTCATCCCTGCTGCTGGTTCCTCCTCTTTTTTCCTTTGGGTTGAGGATTAGATTAAAGTCTCCCGCAAGAATTATATTATTGAGGGAGTAGGATTCAAGGAAATCGGTTAAGGTTTGCCAACATTCTTTCTTTTCAGCATAGAGGACAGGTATGTAAAGATTAAAGAGAGCAAAGTTAATCTTACTTAGAAGGTGCCGGAGTTCAGTGTAAATCTAGTGTTGCGTCTAAAAGGAGCTCTCAAGTTGAAACTTGTCATCCTCCCAAAGAGTGGCTAGCCCACCGCATGTACCTCTAGTGCTTACAACTTTTCCAGCTTTTATTTTCCATTTTACTTTGTTGAGTTCCAGAAGGCTTCGCCTTCTAGTTTAGTCTCTTTGAGCATGAGGATCTAAAGAAATTCTAATTTCAATAGGTTCTTAATTGCTTCAACTTTTGAGGTATTTCCCAATCCTCTGCAATTCCAAGGGACTAATCGTATTAATAACTGGCAAAGGGTGGGGCAGTACCTCCCTTGGGAGCCCGGGTTCTAGTATTTTTGCTGATAGACATCTCAATCGGGGGTTGGTTGCCTTGCATTTCTTGTTTCTCTGCCTCTTCTTCTCTGGCCTCTCTGTGATATTTCCTCCCCACTCTTTTCGACGGCCTCTCAGTTGTCTCATCTTCCAAGGATCCTGAAATCTCTGGGGTCTTCTTCCTTGTCATGTGTGCATAGGTTGGGGAACTAGAGACACCTTTTGGAGTTCTAATTTGGAGAGGGTTTGTTTCCTCTTGCATTTTATTTTCTTCCATGATGATGGCCTGTTGTTCAACCTCTTTATCTGCTGGATCTTGGATTTTTCTAGTGTGCTGAGTATTCAAAGGGATTTGTGGGTATGACTGCTCTTGGTGGGTCTGAACTTCCCTTTGCTTGGGCTTAGGGAGGAGGACCACTCCCCGTGGACAATGCCTTCCCTTTGTTCCTATTGCTTTGCTTAGTTGTTCCTAGTTTCTGGACCCTAATCCATTGATCTCCTTTTGCATTCTCGGCCAAATCCTCTGATTTCTTTTTACAATGCTTGGCAAAGTGCCCATAGCCATGGAAATGTTGGCATTTAATTGGGAGTTGCTCATAATCTAACACTTGTATGTGAGTATAGTCAGCCACTGTGAGTTTAATATCTTCAAGGAGACCTTCCTCCAAGTCTACTTCTACGCATATTCTCACACATGAGTATTGGTCCCTCCTTTTTACTCGATCGATGTTTTTGCCAAGTTTATTACCTATGCTTTCTAAGGATTTGGGGTTCCAGCAATGCAGAGGTAAATGGGGCAAACACACCCAGATAGGGACAGTTGAGGGCACATCCTGTGTCAGATCGAAGTCTGGAGTCCATTGATTAAGATACAAACCGTGAGGCCCCATGAAATACGAGCCATTTCTGAATATGAGGTTTCTGTCTTCTATTGCTTCAAATACGAATACAAAGAAGCCTTTGTCGATGAAGTGATTTTTGATACCTTCCTTGACCAGAGATCGCCAGTTCCTTTGCACCTAGGGATCCACAGCTTTAGGCGAGGGCCATAACCTAGTGATCTATCCAATAAGCCCTCTTTCAGCTAGGTTCAATGCCGCTTTGCATGGTTCTTCAGTCGACAGAGCAACTGTGGGGATGGAATCCATTATTTTGACAAACTTCTGTTGGTTTTCGGTTGCTAGCCGTTTATTGCATGCCTTAACCAGATCCCAAAACGCAGCTAGCTTAATTGGAAGGGGAGGATCTAGTTCGCAGCACCTCCTGGGGCCATGGCGCTAGAGTTGTGCGCAATCTCACATTGTGGTTGTGGCTCCTCATGCGCGCCCAAAACTCCCGATCGCTCCTACCGCCCTCGAATGCACCATTCTTCCACTATAGTTGTGGCTCCTCACGCGCATGATCTCCTCAGATATGTGTTTTGAAAAGACACTTGTTTTTCAACTATATTTAAAGTAAGTGATAATATCTACTTTGTAGCTCTTCTTCAAGTGTGGGAGTTAAGTCATATCTTTCAAAATTCAATAATTAAACTAAGCGGCATGAACGTTAGCTATGCGACATTGTTCTGTAAACATTTTAATTTTAGATGTTATTTATTTTCAATCTAAAAATAATCATAAATGTTATTGGTCAATGAAAAAGTTATATAAAATTTAAATGTAAACAAAAAGTAACTATGAGTTGTATAGTTGATTTCAATCTTCATTACTGATGTCATGATTTATGATTTACAATTTCAGTTTTATGTTAAAAATTATTTAATATTTAACATTATAGAAGTCAATGAAAAGATAAAAAGGATAAGTATTAATATAAGTCAATTTATATACAAAAAATTTCAAATGAATCCTGAAATGTAAGATTTAATTAATATATTAAATTTTGACAAAAAAATGAAAGAAAAATACATAAATATAATGAGTAGTTTTATCTAAGAATTTATAAAGATTAAGAAATATATATAATAAATAGTTTTATTTTGGAATTCATAAAAATATAAATAAAAGGAATTTTTTCCTCTATATTGAGTGTTGTGTTTTAATAAATTCTTATTTTGTTAACATTTTAATATTGGATGTTGTGTTTTAATAAATTTTTATTTTGTTAACATTTTAATATTGGATGTTATACAATATATAATGTTAAGTAATCACTCAAAAGTTAATAATGATTACATGTTTTTAAAATATTTTTGAATAACAAAATGGTAAGATAATAAGTTTATGATGGAGTTACATTCAAGAGTATGTTACTACTTTTTAATGAAGCAGACCTTGCTTTAGCTCTTATTTAGATTTCTATTATTACTGTACAACTTTCATGTTACGAGGTTCAACAATGCTTTTCCAACTCTACCATGATCTCAAAGGACAAGATCTAGCATAGTTATTCCTTTTATAGTGAGATAAGAGGGGCATTGAGCACTTAAGAGAATCTAATTTTTAATTGTACAATCATTATAACTACATGAACATTCCATTGAAGAACATTAAGAGTACATATTTAAAAGAACCAACTCGAAGGTGGTAAGCTTGAATACATTTCATTAATTGAAGCATGAAACAAATGCGGATGGTTTTCTTTTTCTAATGACTCTAAAAATAAATTGTTTGGCATTGATGAAAAAGGTGTTGAAATGTTGAGAGATGAATTGTCAAATGGACATGTATTTTATTTTCATGCAAGGCTACCACATGTAGGGTTTTTTCCCAAGTGCCAAGAATGTGTGGATACAAAGCAAAAATATCTGCACTTGTTCAAATCATGCAACAAAGCTCTTTGGTGATGCTTGCTCTTGCATTAGATCCTTCAAAAAAAACAAAACAAAAAAATTGTTTATCTAGATCCTTCTCCTCCCATGTAATCATGTACATCATGTGCTAATACATAACAATCAACTAGCATGACTAAATACATGTGTCACAACACTTTGTGGATTCAAAGTATTAAAATAGAAATTTGAGGAATATAAAATTGATAAGATTAGGTTTAGCCAAGTTCACGAATATAAAAGCGAAATTATTCTATTACATTTGCTTCACATATATGAGAATTGAACTGAGGCACCATTTTCATCATACTTTTGTGAGGATAATAAATGTAACATAGAAAATTTAATTATTGAATATTTTAATAATTTAGCAAAGAGGGAGTTGTATTTTCACAAAATTATTTAATATTTTGGTTTTATTTTAAAAATTCTTTAATATTTAATGCTATAGAACTAATGAAATGAAAAAAAAGAAAAAAGGAAAAAGACAAGTATTAATATATATTAATTTATATAGAATTTTCTTCTCAAATGAATCAGGAAAAGTAAGATTTTAATAAATATATTTAAATTTTGACCAAAAAATGAAAGGAAATAACATAGATATAATAAGTAGTTTTATGCAAGAATTTATAAGGATTAAAAAATATATATAATAAATAGTTTCATTTTGGAATTCATAAAAATATAAATAAATAAAAAAATTGCCTCTGTAATTGAGTATTGTGTTTTTAATAATTCTTATTTTGTTATATTTTATATTAGATATTGTGTTTTAATAAAATTTTTATTTTGTTAACATTTTAATATTGGATTGCTATATAATATTAAATGTTTTTTGTTTGTTTTTTTGTTTTTTTTTGTTTGTTTTTGTTTGTTTGTTTGTTTTTTTTTTTTTTTTTTTTTTTTTTTTTTAACTGAAACATAGTGATACACGGAGGCTTTGGCCTTTGCATGTCCATGCATGCTTTAAGGCATATAATAGCAAAACAAGATTGTGACTACCCAAACAGGAAACCAGTCCAATTCAAAAATGAAATTGCAAAAATGAACTTGTTGCCCGCGCAGGGGAAACGAGCAATCAATCACAGTAGCTAGCATGAATTTCAAAATTGCACAAAAAAACCCATTGATGTAATTCCAGAAACCTAAGACTCAATGACGCGTCGCAATTCGTATGGCATGATGTGCTGGCAAGTCAGATGTTATGCGGCGGCGACGAGTGTTCCTCAATGATGAAACACCTATATGGATCAATGTCGTCCTCTTCTGGCTGCATCGCACCCATGTCGTCTTTTGCATGAAGGTCACGGTTCTTCTCCTCTGCGACGTTCTTGTTCTAAGGATTGTCCTTCTTCTCCCTTACACAGTGTGGATTTCCATCAACCCTGGTTGTCTCCTTGTAGATTGGGTTGCCTTCTTTATTGGCTGGCTCCTCGTGGAAGGTAATTGAGATGGAAGTTGTTATGACTGGTTGGTTCAGGGAGAAGCGATAAGTGAATTGGGCTGAGCAAAGGGGTTGCTCTGGGCTGGAAGGAATGTCAAGGGATGGAGAGTCGATTGCGTCGGTTGGAAGCAGAGAGCTTGTGAGCGGCCGCTGCGAGTGTTTGGATAGAGGCCAGAGACCAATTGAGCCGAGGGGGGTGAGGAGTCTGAAGTAGGTGAAGGTGGAGAGCGAGGCAATCTACCTCTGCTAATCCTTCTTCTGCTTCGCATTCTATGGCGGAGCTTAGGCATTGCGGGAGCGAAGAGAGTATCAACTAGGAGGCGGCTCAAAGAGTTGAGAAGGTGCAGCAGTTTCAGAGGTCGGCACAGAGGAAGGAATAACAACAGACGCAGAATGGAGAATGAGGTTGCAGATGAAGCTCTACGAATAATGATCACCCGGGCCAAATTCAATGCAACACAGAATGCTGCAATGCCTGCCCGTAGCAGTGCGCGTGCTTGGTTCCACTGGAACCAATGGATAATGACATTGTAGAGGCGAAGGATTAGAGACAAAGGAGGTGGAGTTGAAATTACCAAAGGGTGCCATTAAGCAGAGCAGAGGCGAGCAAACGCAGCCAAGTTAATTAGAGTGCTGACTTAAATGCCATTTACTGTTGTTGTTAATGCGTTTTATGGTTTTGTGAGCAGGATTACGGAGGGCCATGAGGCCAAGCCACTTGCCAGCCCGTTCCCTCGCCAGCATATCAACTCCTACGTACACCCGCATCTGGGAGATATAATATATAATGTTAAGTAATTACTCAAAAGTTAATAATGATTAGATGTTTTTAAAATGTTTTTGAATAACAAGATAGTAAGATATTAGGTTCAAGATGGAGTTACATTCAAGAGTATGTTATCACTTTTTAATGAAGGAGACCTTGCTTTAGCTCTTATTTAGATTTCTCTTATTACTATACAACTTTCATGTTACAAGGTTCAACAATGCTTTTCCAACTCTACCATGATCTCAAAGGACAAGATCTAGCATAGTTATTCCTTTTATAGTGAGATCTTTTATAATGAGATGAGAGGGGCATTGAGGAGTTGAGAGAATCTAATTTTTAATTGTACAATCATTATAACTAGAGGAACATTCAATTGAAGAACATTAAGAGTACCTATTTAAAAGAACCAACTCGAAGGTGGTAAGTTTGAATACATTTCATTAATTAAAGCATGAAACAAACACATATGGTTTTCTTTTTCTAATGACTGGCAAAATAAATTGTTTGTCATTGATGAAAAAGGTCTTGAAATGTTGAGAGATGAATTTTCAAATGGACATGTATCTTATTTTCATGCAAGGCTACCACATGTAGGTTTTTTTCCCAAGTGCCAAGAATGTGTGGATACAAAGCAAAAATATCTGCACTTGTTCAAATCACACAACAAAGCTCTTTGGTGATGCTTGCTCTTGCATTAGATACTTCATCAAAAGAAAAAGTCAAATTTGTTTATCTAGATCTTTCTCTTCCAATGTCATGTACATCATGTGCTAATATCCTTTTATGGCTATAAATACGTAACAATCAACTAGCATAACTAAATACATGTTGTCACACCACTCGTTGGATTCAAAGTATTAAAATAGAAATTTGAGGAATATAAAATTAATAAGATTAGGTTTAGCTAAGTTCAAAAATATAAAAGCTAAATGATTCTATTACATTTGCTTCACATATATGAGAATTGAAGGAGAGTAAATGTAACATAAAAAATTTAATTATTAATAATTTAACAACTGAGCAAAAAGGTAGGAGTTGCACTTTCATCAATTTTTTATAATTACAATTTTAAAATATATTATATTAAATTTTTAAATTATAATAATAAATATTTAATATATATTATTTTAAATAAAATCTCAATTTTAATTTAATCAATTATTTATATTTTCAAATATTAATATAATTATAATTAATATCTTTATCTATATATTTTAAACTTTACTTTGACATATATCTTATAATATCATAAGTTCAAAACAAATTAAATAATTTTAAAGCATTTAGCTACTTTATTTCTTAAAATAAAGAAATATATTAATATTTTTTATTTTATAATTTTTTTTTTCCCATAAGGAAAAAGTCGTAATTTCAATTAGTTTGGAGAAATTACATTTTACATATGCTGAAGCATTCAAATGGTGTTCAGAGCCCACCCAAAAGGAGTCTCCAAAGTCTTACTCCATACATGGAGAACTGGTATCCGAGGCTGTTCGAGCCTAGAGCTAGTGAAAACAGAAAATATTTCTCAGACATTCTGGCTCTACGCAGAGAGCACTATAATAATAAATTGTTATAGTTGTGTATGTATCATCATTTGCTAACATATTCAATAAACTGCAGGGTAGGAGCATGATGTTATGTGGGTCAGAGACCCGTTCAATTGTTGATCATGATAAGGGCGGTGATAGTGCTAATGGAAAGTGTCGTTAATAACCTCTTGAATAAGCCAGTCATCACTTTGATTAAGTACTGCTTCTTTAGATAGTTGATCCGCTTCAGTGTTTTGTTCCCTATATATGTGACTGCATTTGAAGGACTCAAATGTTGAGATCAGTCTTTTAGTCTCTTCAAGGATATGTCTCAGAGAGAAAGAATGACAGAGAGATGTGTTGTCCAGCCAATTGCAGACAATTTGTGAGTCCCCGTATAATTGAAGGTGTCTACACTGTTTTTGTATCGCGTAATGAATGATATTTTTTGTTGTGCTTAACTCAGCGAAATTGTTGGTACCTCTGCCCAACTTGATCTGTAATTTGTAATGATGGTCCTCACTGAGATATAACAGCACTCCGCCTCTGCATCCTGTATCTTGAGCAGAACCGTCGAAGAAAGCCCAAGGCTTAGTTTTGTCCAGATTTAATGGCCTGATTGCACGGATGGAGATTTTAGGAATTGCCTCCGGTAGTAATTCATAATCAGCGATTGTCTGTCTCAGAATGACAGACAAATAGGGCGCCTTGTTAAGGAAAATAGCCTGGTTTCAAGCGATCCATATCGCCCAGCAAACAAGCAGTGGCATATTTGTGGATTTGCCAGAATGCACACGTCTCCATTCGCTCCACGCCTCCATGGTGTTCGGTCCCTGCCAGGCTTTGAGAGTTGAATTGTATATAGATATGTTGTGCCAGAATTCCTTTGTAACGTTGCAGGTGAGGAATAGGTGCTCGGTGCTTTCTTCTTCAGAACAGCGCAGATGGCATCTAAACGGACCATGGAATGAGCGCTTTTTAAGGTTGGTTCCTCTGGGAATTTTGTCAAACAAGATATTCCACATTAAAAGCTTGGTGCGTGGGGCAGCGTCCAGCTTCCAGAGGTCTCTCCAGATCGACAGAATTGTCGGGGGCTTAAATGCTTCCATAAGCTTCAAATAACCCAGCCAGGGGGAATATACTCCATGGTTTGCAATCGCCCAAATAATTTCATCAGGGCCTTTTGTGAGTCTGACGTGCGCTTGAGTGAGAGCGTCAGAATAAGCTTGCCATTCATATTGCCACTAAGCAGGTATCTCCAGTATGCGATGGGTTGCCAAGCCTGTTGCAGGAGGGTGGAGTTCGCGCTGTCCCCAATTTTATTTATATGAGTAATACCTCTGTTGTGTAAGTGCGAAATCAAGTCATCAAATAACCTGTGTGCATTGCCGCACCCTACCCAAGGATCCACCCCAATCCTTATACTATTGCCATTTCTGATTCGCCAAGTGATACCTTCCCGCAGTAAGGGTAAAGATTGTAAGATGGCTTTCCAGATGTTAGAAATCTTGCGACTAGGAGCGTGATGTTGTCGGAACCAGTCCATGAGGTTCATTAGTCGAATGTATTTGCTCTGAGCAACACGAGACCAAAGATTGTCAGTGGTCAGAAGGTTCCAACCAAGTTTGGCTGCCAGAGCCTTTGCAAAGAGGTCGAGATTCTTTATGCCCCATCCACCCCAGCGCTTGGGCCTAGCAATGGTGACCCATTTCACCCAGGCGAATTGCTTCCCAGTATGATGACCTTTCCATAAAAATCTGGCACATATATTTTGTAACCTGTTTAGGATGCCGCGAGGTATCCAAGCCAAGGTCATCCAGTATACTGGAGTGGCTTCGATAATTGCCTTAATGAGAGTCAACCGACCAGCTCTTGAGAGGTACTTGTGATACCAAACCAATAATCTTTTCTCCACCTTCGCTATTAACCAAGTCCAATTAGCGATCCGGTAGCCCAGGGGTTTGAGTCTGTATCCCAGATATTTGATGCCGTCAGCTAGTGTTAATGAGGTGAAGGGGAAACGACGAGATGCATATGCCAATTCTTGTTGGGAGCATCCGACGGCCGAGATGGTTGATTTGCTGTCATTTATCTGCATACCTGTAGCCTGCTGGAAGAGAGCAAAAATATTCTAGAGGGAAGCAGTATCACCTAAGCATCCATTAAGAAAAATGAGTATGTCATCAACAAATAAAAGGTGAGTTAGAAAAAAATTCTCAGAGACCTTGATGCCAGTGATCTGGTTCCTGTCCCGGGCGGATGAGATGAGTTTACTCAAACCTTCCATGATAAGAAGGAAAAGAAGCAGAGATAAGGGGAAGCCTTGCCGAAGTCCTTTGGCAGAGGTGAAGAAAGTAGTGGCCTCTCCATTGAGGAGGACGTTGTAAGCCACGTCAGTAATGCAGCTCATAACCCATTTGATAAAAGTATAGGGAAAGCCCAGGTGAGTTAGAAGCAGTCTGAGGTAGAGCCAATTGGCTCTATCAAAAGCTTTTGATAGGTCAACTTTTAGAATTAGGCCTTTTTGTTTTTTGATATGAAGAGAGTGTAAGAGCTCTTGGGCTGTAGCGATGGCCTCATGAATCTGTCTTTGATTGAGGAAAGCAAATTGTTCCGAGGATATGTGGCGAGATAAAATAGGCTTAAGTCGATTGGCTATTATCTTGGCAATAATCTTATAAAGGTAGTTGTAGAGGGATATAGGCCGGAAGTCGTCAAAAGTGGTCGGATGATTGGCTTTCGGTATAAGGGCAATGAAAGTAGATTTAATAGTAGAGGAAATTCTGCCATGTCTTCTGCAGTGTTCAATAATGCGAAGGAGATCATTGCCCAAGATATCAAGGAAATCAATGTAAAATTCGATGGTCCAACCATCAGGGCCAGGGCTGCGGTCTTTCTTAAACCATTTAATGGTGGCTTCGAGTTCATCCATGGTCACTTCTTTGGTGAGATCCTCTGTTTCTTCTTATTGAACAAATCTGGGAAAGTGTTCAGCCACTCTCATAATCTCCAGGATGTTGGCCTCTCTAGGAGCTGAATAGATACCCTTGAAATGATTGACAGCTAATCTGGCTAAGTCGCGCTGAGATGAAGTTAGCTGATTCTGTTCATCCCTTAATTCCCATATAGTATTGATGGTTTTGCGACCATTGGCAAATTTATGATAGAATCTGGTGTTGTCGTCCCCCTCGATGAGCCATATAGCCCTACTGCGCAACCTCCAGCTCATTTCTCTTTCCTTCAAAATTTGAGTTCGTTTGGCAACGTGGGAATTATACAGTTCTTTGTTGCCATCGTTGTGGAAGATGCCTTCAGTGGAGTCCTCGAAAGTGGCAATGATCTGCTCGGCCTCCTTCAGAAAGTGGTCATCGCGAATGCGTTTATGGTGAGCCCAGTTCTTGGATATTCGCTTGAGCTCGGAGAGTTTTCTAACGAAGCTAACAGAATGTTCTTCATGATCCTTGATGGGATTGTGCTGCCAATAATCTGTTACCAATTGAATGTATGAGGGATCTTTTAACCAGGAGGAATTAAATTTAAAGGGGCTCTTAATCTTGCTGTAGCTGTCAAGTGTCTCCAAAAATATAGGGCGATGATCGGAGATGCCCCCGGAGCTGACCCATTGCCTGGTGTGCGGAAGTCTGTTGTGTAGAGGTTCCTTGAGCATGAATCTATCCAATCTCCTGGTTAAGCTCTGGGTACCACTGCGTTTGTTGGACCAGGTGTGTTGTAGCCTGGCAGTGGGTGTATATATCCAATGGTGCGCCTCCAACAGGTCGGTAATGGTATCCGAGAAAGGGTCAACCTGGGCAGAGTGCCCCCATGATTCGCAGAAGCTCAATGTGAATTTTAAGTCGCCACCGAGGATAATATTGTCCTCCTGCAATAAATCAGATTCCAAGAGCGCGCTCCAGTAAGTTGACCTGTTTGAACATGGGCCATATACGTTGATGACGCGAAGTTCCATATTCATGGAGAGTATACATACGTCCAGGCCGATGAATCCTCTGTCGCCCCAACTGTTACGGATCAAAACAGCTCTGTTGTGGATTCCAATAGCTAATCCACCCGATCGCCCTGTTGCGTCTATGGCATGAAAAGTCCAGTTAGGCATCCAGGAGGTGAGCGACTGGACAAGGGTGTCGGCGGGACAGAGGGTCTCTTGAAGAAAAAGAATGTCTATCTGAGATGTAGTGAGCATTCTCCTGAGTGCTAGTTTTTTTGGGGCGCTAGCAAAGCCCCTGCAGTTGTAAGAGAGCACTTTCATGTTGGATGGGGGACAGGGCCATTCTTCGCTCTAAGGGCCCGGGGAATTGTTTGTTGTCGTCCAATGGCAATCTCGGCATCAGCTGTAAGTCTGGCTTTGGAGATACGAGAAGGTCTGCCCCGTGAATGCTTGTGGGGGACGGGGGCAAAGACGGTGTCTAGACCAATTACATCATAACCACAATCTTTTGTTCTGGATCTGAGGGCATATCGGGGGGATGGGGGGATTGAGCGAGAAGGTCGGAGATGGAGGAGGTGTGCAAGGAGGGCAGACTCGGGGATATGGAGGGAGAGGGGGCCGGAATGGAGCAGACAAGGGGGGGAGAGGAAAGAGGCTCAGTGCGCACAGAGGGAGCCCCAGATAAATATCCAAGCGAGAAGAATGGCGGGCTAGTGTATTGATGATCAGAAGAGCCAATAGTAATAGGGGGTGCCGGATGATTATGAGGGGAAGAGTCGACGGAGCCCATAGTTACCTCCACCATCTGTGCAGGTTCAGTGCGTGCGCTGTCTGGCTCTAAGCGGAGAGGATGTTCGACAATGATGCCCAGAGACTCCAGAGAATCGGCTTCCAGCTTATGCACTTCCTGGGGTTTCTCAGATAGAGGCTGAGAGTGAATCGGTGGGGGGGGGGGAGCAGGGGCCTCCGCCCGAGCAGTCTTCTTGTCTTTGTGAAGTAGAGGGCAATCCCGAAATAGATGGCCAACAAGGTGACATCTACGGCATCTATACGGGATCCCTTCATAATCAACAAGTTGTTTCCGTGCCGAGTCTCGCCAATGAACAGTGATATGTTCTTGTAGTCCACCCCTGGTATCCAGGTTAATAAGGATACGAGCATAAGACATCTTACCAGTTTGAAGAAAGGATCTATCGTAGTCCAAGAAGGTGCCCATAGCATTCCCGATTCTTCTGAAAATGTTTGCGGACCAATACTGTAGGGGGAGGCCTGGGAGCCGAACCCAAGTAGGCCCAATACCAATCTACTCTGATTCAGGGTCAAACATGGGCGTCCAACGCTTAAGGAGGACTGGTGCATGATCAAAGTGCCAGTGTGAGGTCATTACCCAGTTAGCATGTTCGGCCTGAACGAACCTTAAGGCAAACCAACCTCTAACCAGAGCCTGTACAAAGGGGCCTTCCTTCAGATGATGTCCCCACATTTCAGATGCCCAGGCTTTTAAACAAGTAGCCGAGTACTTCCGACCCCTTATGCGACCCTCCAGGACTTTGTCTGTGTGATCCATAACTTCACCCCACTGTATGTCCTCCTCAAGTCTGAGAAAGATATCCTTTGATTTGGATTTGAAGCATCTGTAGTTATTTTTGAGGATCGGATCCGGGGATGAGCTTGGAGCTCGTTCCGCAGTCGAAACAGACCCAGATGAGGGGGCAGGGGTAGGGGCAGGAGGGGAGGGTAAAGGTCGCGGGGGGGTTATGGATCAAAGGGGGGGGGGGGACGAAAAATGGACCAGGGGGGGGCCGGGATTCTGTATGTTGACCACCGGAATATAGGGGACGGAACAGTGGGGGAAAGCCTCAAAGCGGATGCAGAGAGGGGATCGGACAGGGGGTAAGGGGGATGGTCCACCACAGATACAAGGGTCGCCGAAGGGAAAAGATTTGACAGATCCCCAGAAGAAAAAGAAACCATATTATTGTAATGAGCCAGGTTGCACATACCATGAGAAACAGACAAGGGGGTGCGCCAGATAGAAACCCCTTCCAAGGGGTCTGTTGTGTAATCGACCGCTTCAAGGTCCTCCATGGTGTCAGAATATGCCTCAGATCAACAAGATGTTCAGATGATCAGAATGCAGAGTCTAAATGATTCCCCCAATGTCAGAAGATACCAGGTGACAATAATGAGGTCCAAGGCGGTATTCCTGAAGCCTTTCGATTAAATCAAGCTCATCGACAAAGTAGTAGAGTGAGAGTAAGCACGCCTGTAAACTGCAGGTTCAATGGAGGTTCAGTGGATCAAAAGCCTGCTATCGATGCTGGTAAACCCTAACCAAAGCTGTCGCGTTCTTGTGCCTCTCGCTCCATCGCTCTTTTGAGTCTCATCACCATGGACTAGATTGTTATTAATACCATGCAAAAAAAAAAATATTAACCCTAATATTAGTATTAAAAAAATACAAATGGCACATGGTATTGACCCATGGTATATTTAGGTGAAACCTATGGGCAAAATACTATGGCACAAATACCATGGACTAGATTGTTATTAATGCCATGCAAAAAAAACATTATTAACCGTAATATTAGTATTAATAAAAATAAAAATGGCACATGGTATTGACCCATGGTATTCACCAAAATGGCACATGGTATTGACCCATGGTATTCACTTGGAATGTAGCCTATTTAAATGGGGGAATTAAACCAGAATAGATATCCATCTTTACTCTGGATCTACTAACCCCCGAGAGGTATCAATATCGTGATATGCAAACTAGCATAGAGTGAAAAAAATATTTGATCCGATCAAGAGTAAAAATGGATGTTGTAATTTAATGTATGTTAAACATTTTAGCTTGGTTAAAATAAAAATAAAATAAAAATCAACTATTAATTTTAATAATTTCTATAAATTACTGATAGTAATTTTTAAGCTCCAGGTTTATGATAACCCATGGTATTGACCCATGGTATTAATGTGAGCATAGATTATTTAAAGGGGAAATTCTATCTTAGATCCATCTTAATTCTGGGTCTACCAAGTGCTCAAAGGGATAAATAGATTTGATCCCCCTAAGAGTGGTAGATGTGGAGTTAAGATGGATATAGGTTGGTTTTTATGATAATGAAGATATTAAATAGACTTAGGAAATTATATTGTAAAAACATCTTAAAGTGAATGGTTAAAGCATAGACATTGGACAAGTATATTTGTATGCTTTTGTTTTAAACTGAAACAAATCCAGGGCTAAAAGGAATGGATTGATTACACTAGTCATCCTTATATAACTTTCCAACATATGCTGGAGTAAATAGATTGTAATTTGGGTAATTTTTCTAATTGCAAACGGGAACATACTTGTCTATTGGCAGGGTGGTTACGAGGTCCCTCGAAGTGGAGTAAACATATTGTAATTTGGGTAATTTTTCTAATTGCAAACAGGAACGTAGAAGTGATGAATTTGAATTTTTCTTGGTTTTATATATAGTATTAGGTTTTTTCTCATGCTTTCTGTGAATGGCACTCGTGAATTTTATCTTACACCCACTAGATTATCGATATGTCATTTCGGTAATTTTGATTTCAAAAGATATTTTAAAGAAATGGAATGATTTCATTTGTGTATTCAATAAACACAAGATTTTATAATTGAGTAAAATATTTGCCATGCCTGGTGAGAGATTCGCCAAAAAATTATATATACATATCATATTATTGATAAAATCACCTTCCACTTTTCCTATATGCCATGGAGATTCGCCCATTTATTATACATGTAAATTTAGGGGGGGTTCTTAAAATTTTCCCTGGCTAGTTGGGTCATTTTCCATTATTGGTTGTGGGTTTTTTATTGAGCTCTGCAAGTCGGAATGTTGTGGTTATGCGTTAAACTATGGGTGTTCTTCTTGTGTGTCTCTGCATGCATGCGGTTGTTCCTCGGTTTGTGGCTTGTTTTGGTTCACCAAGCAGTAGCCTTGTAAGTTCTCTGTTGAATGTTGGTTCCTCTCTCTGTCACAATGTCTTCAGGCGGTGCATGTGAATTTCGATAGTGGCATTCTTACTTCAGTAGTTTTTTCCGATGGTAGCTTGTTCTCAGGTTGGTGTTATGGTTTCCTTCGGCTTCTAGCTCAGTCTTCAGGTAAATGTCCTGTCCGTGTTTCAATCTCCAACACTTCTTTCCTCAGTTTTTAATCTGGCTCGCTCCTTGTTCGTTAGAGTCAATGGTTGTTGTTCTGGGATTGTTTTTCCTCTGTGCTACTGCGAGCTCTCACGTATGGTCACGGCCCCTCTCTCTTACTCTGTATTTGCCTTCCTTCCAATTGATGTTTGTTTTGACTTTTGTGTATGATGTCTCCACAGGTATTGAGGCTTCAGCAAGAGGGTTCATCCAAGTCTCTTCTCGGCCCTATCCCATAGGCTCTGCCACTATATGTCTGTTGGTTCCTTGTATGACTCTGTCAACTCAAGTTTTTTTTTTATTCCTTAGTCTATATCTATCACGCCTTCAAACCCTCACCTAGGGTTTCACCATTCTCGGTCGATGCTTTCTTTGTTGTATTGGTTGGTCAAAATCGAAACCCTCCTCGAGGGTTTGTAAACCATGGTCTTGTGCGTGTATATCCCTCGGTATTTTGTTCGTCTGTGACTCTTTTTATGACTCTGGAAATGAAAACGATATTTAAAGATGTAATGTTACATGTGTATATTTACCTGAGTTTTCTGTGGCTCGTATTCACTATCTCGTCGCTGGAGCTACTATTGTATATCGTCGATTTGTTTAATTAAATTGTTTTGGACTCATTCTCCTAAACATGGTTGACATGCAAACTTGTTTTCTTAGCCAGTAATGGCTCTGCTTTGTATCTGCGTTTTTTGCCACAATGTCTGTAAACCCTTTGTTTGGTACTACTCTTAGCACAATTAAATGAACCGTTTGTCTCTTTCGGGTAACATAGCTGAAAAGATTTGCTTTACGGAACATGTAGCTAATAGTTATACATGCAGAGATTATTCTTAGTCTGATTTTCTTAACAAATAGAAATAAACATGCAGATGGACAGTCGTTTAGATTTCTCTGTTGATATTATTTTTATTAGAGTGTGAGTGGTCTTCAACTGAACCCCTCTATGGTCTTGTTCTATTACATTTATAGCTACTCAGTTCCATTTAATGAAACTGTATCAGTGTTCTTTCAGTTGAGTTTTTACAGTTATTTGGTTATTAATTAGTTGTTTTATACTATGACAAGATTTTGTCTTTTAGTACATTTGTCTTTTATTTTCCTGCTAACACAAAAAATATAACCTCGATTTGCTAACAACAGACAACACCAGATCCTAACAATGTAATAGTCTTTAAATAAATGAGAGTAAATAAAGGTAACAATCCTACCTAATTTCCTGTTGACCATCATAAAAAAAACTCATAAAAGTAAATTCATTGTTCTTTGACCTCGCTGAGACTTCACCTGATCATGGTGAGCTAGATGCTGCTGCATGAGGCTCCCGGGGCAAAACAAATCATGGCTCCAGTCCATGAGCTTCTCGACAGAAGTAACTATTTGTTCGATCTGCTTGGATTCAAGCCACGAATTGTCCTCAATTGGATGGTTCTTCCACTTGACCAAGTACTGTAAGTACTCCTTCCGCCGAGTTCGTTTTGCCACCTGAGTGTCGAGAATGCTCTCGATCTCAGGAGGTGGAACGTAAGGCATCTGTCTCTTCCAAGCTTCTCCTTCATCTTGAGTGTCTCGTGTGGGTTGCGTGGTTCCTTCATCTTCCTTCTCCTCTGGGTCGGCTGTGTAGGGAAACAAGTCCGCTACATTAAAAATAGGTGAAATGCCTATTCCTGGTGGCAACTGGATCTCATAGGCATTTGCTGAAAACTTCCAAATAATTTTGTAGGGTCCTATTTTCTTGTACTTCAACTTATTATACATACCTTTAGGAAAATACTCCTTGCGCATATGTGCGAGGACTTTGTCTCTTACTTCGTACTGTACCTCCTTTCTCTGCAAGTCTACTCGTTATTTGTACTTTAAGCTGCCGTCCTACAACTTAAATTTCACCCGTTCATGCAAATCCCTCATCGCATTAGCAAAATCTTCTTCATCCACGATTCGCCTTTCTTGCAGTCCAAGATCCTGCAATTCATGCACTCCAAGAGGATGCATGCCGTAAATGATTTTGAAAGGGATCAATCCTGTGCTGCCGTTAGGTGAATCATTGTAAGTGAATTCTGGTTGCGCCACCACTCGATCCCACATCCGCGAGTTCTCTCCCACTAGACTTCGTAGCCGATTCCCTAAGCTCATGTTTACAACTTCTGTCTGTCCGTCCGTTTGCGAATGGTAAGCAGAACTGTAACTCAGCTGAGCATTCATCTTTTTCCATAGGGTATGCCAAAAATGTCCTGTGAATTTCACATCCCTGTCTGACAGGATGGATTTGGGTAATTCGTGTAACCTGACAATCTTGTTAAAAAACAAGTGAGCCACGTGAGTGGCATCACTAGTTTTCCTACAAGGAATAAAATGTGCCATTTTCGAAAATCTATCCACCATTACCATTACCGAGTCATACCCTCGCTGTGTCTTAGGTAGGCCTAAGACGAAGTCCAAGTTGACTGAGTCCGATGGTTTGCCTAGAACAGGTAACGGTGTATACAGTCTTGCGTTCTGACTGTGACCCTTTGCTAATTGGCACACTTTGCATCTGGCTACGAATCGCCACACATCTCTCTGCATCCTTGGCCAAAACTAAAAGTTTTTGAGCTGCTCAAGTGTTTTATTGATGCTGAAATGTCTGGCCAAGCCTCACTTTTCTCGAATAATGTTCTCCCTCATCGAGTAGTCTGGTATGCACAGTTGTCCGCCCTTGAACAACAACTTCTCCTGTAAACTGTAGTCTAGCCAAGGGCTGTTATTCCTCACCAAGGGGTTTTGGCATGCCTCATAGGCCTCCTTAAAGTCTACATCTATTTGGTACAAATCTCGTAAGTGCTCAAACCCCAGAACTTGCACAGTGCTTTCCTGCAGAAGTAGAGCTTTCCTACTCAAAGCATCTGCTACTTTATTAACTTGTCCGCTAATATGTTTCAATACAAAATTAAAGCTCTGTAGGTACTCCACCCATTTGGAGTTTTTGTGGTTCAGTTTGTGCTACTGCATTATGTACTGTAATGCAAAGTTATCTGAAAATAGAACAAACTCATTTCCTAACAAATAGTGCCTCGAGTGTTTTAGTGCCAGTACGACCGCATAAAACTCCTTATCATATGCTGAGTATTTCTGTCTACTCTCATTCATCTTCTCGTTGAAAAATGCTAGGGATTTATCCTCTTGACTGAGAACAGTGCCAATTTCTGTCCCGCTGGCATCACAACGAACCTGAAATAAGTTCTTAAAATCTGGTAACCTCAGGATCAGCCTTTCAGTAATCTTTTTCTTTAACAACTGGAAACTTCTCTCCACTACTTCTATCCACCGAAAAGGTTGGCTGGCCTTATTAATAGTATCCAGCATTGGCGCACAAATATCGCTAAAATTCTATATGAACTTCCTATAAAAGCTTGCTAATCCATGGAAGCTACGTACCTCAAACAAGTTTTTCGGAGATGGCTAATTCACTATTGCTGCCACCTTCTTCGGAGCCATCTTCAATTCATTCTCTACTATTACAAACCCCAGATAAATCAATTCCTTCTACAGAAAAGTACATTTCTTCAAGTTTATCAGCAGTTTGTTTTGTTGTAATTTCTCCAGCACCTTACGCACATGTTGAAGGTGTTTTGCTCTTGTCCTACTAAAGATAAGTATGTCATCCAAATAAACTATCACAAACTTCCCAATATACTCCTTCAGCATCTCATTCATTAGTCTCATGAATGTACTGGGTGCACTGCTCAGCCCAAATGGCATGACCAGCCATTCGTATAGCCCCTTATTCATCTTAAAGGTTGTCTTCCATTCGTCCCCCTCACGAATTCGTATCTGATGCTACCCGCTCTTCAAATCTATCTTGGAGAAATACACTGCCCCGCTTAAACAATCCATCATATCGTCCATCTGTGGTAGTGGAAACCTGTACCGAATGGTGATCTTGTTGATGGCCCTTGAGTCGGTGCACATTCGCCACTCTCCTCCCTTCTTGGCGGCGAGGACTATCGGAACAGCGCAAGGGATTAAGCTCTCTCTTATCAATCCCTTGTCCAACAGTTCTTGCACCTGCTTCCTTATTTCTTCATTGTCCTTGGGGCTCATTCGGTATGCCACTTTGTTCGGTAAACTGGCTTCGAGTATGAAGTCAATGTGATGACTTATGCTCCTTTTGGGGGGTAACTTGTCTGGCAAGTCATCTACAGCTATGTTCGTAAACTCCTCCAACATTTGATGGATCTCCATAGGTAAATCTGTTATCTCTGTATGCAATAACATTGTCCTGGCCTTCTTCACCACTGCGTAATCTATCTCACCATCCTCAACCTGTTTTAAGCACTGTTTTCCACTCACCATCAATGCTCTGGTTTCACTTTTCTCAGTTGCCCCTTCTTCTTCTTTGATAGGCACAAGCGTATGCTTGATTCCATCCTTCACAAATTTATAACAGTTTGTCACTACATTATGTGTCACTTTCCTATCGTATTGCCAAGGTCTGCCCAACATGATGTGACAGAAATCCATTGGCATGATGCCGCAAACAACTTTGTCCTTGTATCTACCTATTTGAAATTCCACTTCGCTCTATTCATCCACCAGTAATTGATGGCATTTTTGCAGCCACGAGACCCTGTAGGGATTGGAATGCTTCAAACGTTTCAATTCCATCTTTTCTACCATCTCTATACATACTAAATTGTCGATACTACCGTTGTCTATAATTAATTTACAGCACTTACCTCGTGATTTACAAACTATCTGAATAAAGCCTTCTGCTGTGTCTGGTCTATGACCTCTTTAACAAGTTTTAACAACAATTTATGTAGCACTAAAGCTTCCCCTGTCTTTGGAACATTATCCGCTTCTTGGGGAGGTGCTACCGCTTCTTCCGGTTGTGCCACATATGCACCCCGTTCTCTAGCTTGTTCTGCTTCCGGACACTCAAATGATCTATGTCCCCATTTATGACACCGATAGCATTAGTAACCAGTCCCTCTTCCTCAGCCATTACCTCTGCCTCGCTGGGATGACCTTCCACCCCTCGTATTATCACCTTTGTCTATTGAAGAAGAAGCTCTGGAATTGCTACCTTCTTCATTACTGCTAGTAGTCTGCCCTCTTCCATAGCACTAGCCTTTCCCTTTGTTGGCCCCTCGTCCTCTTCGGGCATTCTCTCTTCTGGTGATTTTCTCCTCAACCTTCATTGCACTCTGATATGCTTCCTCAGTGTTATTCGGTGAAAAAATGCTGATTTCATCCAAAATATCCAACCTTAATCCATTAACATACGTAGTTGTCCTTTTCGCTATATCCTCTGTATATCTGACCCACAAATTCACGCGATAGAACCCCTCGATACATTCCCTTACTATCAATCCTTCCTGCCTCAGATTCTGCACCTACCTATGCAGTGCAATCTGATAGTCCCTTGGTAGAAATCTGCCTTTTAACTTGGCCACCATCCTTGACCGGGTCTTAATCGACAGTTTGTTCATTCTTTTCCTCTCGTTCTAGACACTGCCCCACCATAGGGCTGCGTGCCCTTTCAATTTCTTCGCAGCGAACTGAACCCTACAGTCTTCACTGACTTCCTCACACTCGAAGTACTTATCCATCTCACTAAGCCAATCCAGTAAGACTTCAATAGATAGGTTGCCATCATACGTTGGGAGTTCCAGTTTGGGTTTACTGCTCACCACTAGAATAGACTTCAACAATCTCATTTCTACCGACTCACCTTCCTGTCCATCTGCTGCTTCAAGTTCTTCCTCACTCTCGTCACCCATCTTCGGGTCTCGTCGTCTACCTTCTTCTACTGCCTCCAAATGCGCAGTGAGAATCCAAATCTCCTCCCTCAATCCTTCTTCTGCCAATCTGCGAGCACCTCTACCACCTCTGCTACCTCGGCAATGACCTTGTCGCCCCACTTCCATATCTTCAATCAACTTTGCCTACTCTGATACCACTTTGAGGGTGCCCAGCCCAAACGCCCCTTCTAACTCTATGTTATATAAAATGCTTTAGTTGTTTGACGAATATGTGTAGAATGATTTATGCAATAGTTATATGGCTGATTAAAAAAAATAATTGAACGGACAAATGTATGAAATGCACAGGTTGTAATTTACAGTTGGTATGAAATTTAATGAAATATTTAATACAATCCTTACCTGGGTAAGTGTGTTTCCCGCTCGAGTCTAGGCTCTTCTGCCAGTTTGTCTGCTCGTTGGGTCATTTTCCATTGTTGGTTGTGGGTTTGTTACTGAGTTTTGCAAGTCAGAATGTTGTGGTGATGCGTTCAACTATGGGCATTCTGCTTGTTTGTCTTTGCATGCATGTGGCTACTTGTTCCTTGGTCCATGGCTTGTTTTGGTTCACCCAACAGTAGTCTGGTAAGTTATCTGTCAAATGTTGGTTCCTCTCTCTGCCACAATGTCTTCAGGAGGTGCATGTGAATTTCGGCAGTGGCATTCTTAATTTAGTTGGCTTCTCTAATGGTGGCTTGTTGTCAGGTTAGCGTTATGGTTTCCTTCGGCTTCCAGCTCAGTCTTCAGGTAAATGTCTTGTCCCTGTTTCAATCTCCAACGCTTCTTCTTCAGTTTTTAATCTGGCTCACTCCTTGTTTGTTACAGTTGATGGTTGCTATTCTGGGATTTTTTTTCCTCGATGCTACTGCGAGCTCTCACGTATGGTCATGGCCCCTAGCTCTTACTCTGTATTTTCCTTCCTTCCAATTGATGTTTTTTTTGACTTTGGTATATTTTGTCTCCACACGTATTGAGGGCTTCAGCAGGAGGGTTCATCCAAGGCTCTTCTTGGCCCTATCCGGTAGGCTCTGGTACTACATGTTTGTTGGCTCCTTGTATGACTTTGTCAACTCAGGGTTTTTTTTCATTCCTTAGATTGTATCTTTCATGGCTTCAAACCCTCACCTAGGGTTTCACCATTCTCGGTTAGTGCTTGCTCTATTGTATTGGTTGGTCGAAATCGAAACCCTCCTCCAGGGTTTGTAAACAATGGTCTTATGCGTGTATAGCCCTCGGTATTTTGTTCGTTTGTGACTCTTTTGTGACTCTGGAAATGAAAATGATATTTAAAGATGTAATGTTACATGTGTATATTTACTTGAGTTTTATGTGGCTTGTATTCACTATCTCGTCGTTGGAGCTACTGTTGTATATCGTCAATTTGTTTACGTAAACTATTTTGAACTCATTCTCCTGAACGCGGTTGACGTGTTATCGATGGAATGATACACAGACTTGTTTTCTCAGCTAGTAGTGGCTCTGCTTTGCATCTACGTTTTCTGTCACGATGTCTGCAAAATCTTTGTTTGGTACTACTGTTAGCACAATTAAACGAATTGTTTGTCTCTCTTGGGTAACAAAACCGAAAATATTTGCTTTACGGAACCTGTAGCTAATAGTTATACATGCATAGATTATTCTCAGTCAGATTTTCTTAACGAATAGAAATAAACATACAGATGGAAAACAGTTTGGATTTATCTATTGATATTATTTTTATTAGAGTGTGAGTGGTCTTCAACTGAACCCCTCTATGGTCTTGTTCTATTACATTTATAGCTACTCAGTTCTAGTTAATGAAACTGTATGACTATTCTTTCAGTTGAGTTTTTACAGTTACTTGGTTATTAATCAGTTGTTCTATACTACGACAAGATTTTGTCTTTCAGTACATTTTTCTTTTCTTTTCCTACTAACACAAAAAACATAACCCCGATTTGCTAACAACAGACAACACTAGATCCTAACTATGTAACAATATTTGACTAAATGAGAGTAAATAAAAGTAACAATCCTACCTAATTTCCTGTTGACCATCATAAAAAAAACTCATAAAAGTAAATTCATTGTTCTTTGACCTAGCTGAGACTTCACTTGATCATGGTGAGCTAGATGCTCCTGCATCAACCTTGAGACACTTGGCGTTGTTTGTTCCCTTCGATTTGGGTTTGGAGATCCGATAGTCCTTGGCATCCATGGTTTATTGAGGTAATTGTCCTCTCCGCCTCCTACTGCAAATGGGTTCATTTGGGTCATGTCATTACTCTGGTTTTCTGCTCTGCAACTAAGTCAAGACATCTCTACGGCTCTACGGAAAAGAGGCTTTTAGTCCCCCCAAGCTCAGTTTGATGGAGAGTTACAATAGACCCCACCCTTCAGGTACCGTGCGACTTTTGTCTTTCTCCTGGATTTCGATTCTTTCTTCCAGTTTTTATTTCTGTCTCGAAGGTTCACATGGAAGATTTCTTATTCATTCTGTCTACTGTGCACGGAATGCTTGCTTCCATCGGCTTACCCCTCTGGATGGAGATAAATTTGGAGACCTTCATTCTTGGAGAGATAATGACAGCTTAAACACGATTTTGGGCTTTCATTCTCCTAATTTGAGAGGTTGCTAACTGGGTATGAGGGTTTATGGCATAGATGGGCTTCATAGTCCCAACATCGACTTCTCTTAGGTACCTCTCGGCCCTTATGAGTAATAATTTGAGTTTACTGTTAAGGGTTCTCTTTTTAATGTTGCTTACATTGAAACTATAGGTACCAAACCTTGCCGAAACCCTCCTCTTGTGGATGTGCTAGTAACAAAAGAATCATACTTATGTATGGTTATTGTCTTCTAGTTTTCAGGTTTTTTTCACTTTTTAACCCCATGGTGGCTTGTAATTTTTCAGCTATTTTCATTTGTTTAGTGGCTATGGTTGCAAATTCTCCACTCGATGCTACCCTAGCTTTTTTGGGTGAAAGAATCAAGATTAGCAAAGGCTAAAAGTCAACCATGATTTGCATTTGAATGCTTTGTGATTAAAATAGGCTTTGGGTACTCGACAAACCAAGTTGCTCAAATTGACATAACATACATACATACATACACACACACACACACAGACAACCACACCATATATATATATATAGATATATATGGCCCTATGGAGGGTTTGACATTGGTCTATTTAATGATGAGTCTGTATAATTTGGTTTGTAAATCTTTTGAGAGTTTGAATATGGTGTCGATGACATAATTTGATGTTGTCATCGTTTATCATCCCTTTCACTTTTGCTCCACTTCCTATGTTGATGCTTGTCTTTTTTGTTCCATTTGACTCTACGGAGCATGTACGTGGATTATTTTCTTTTGGTTAAGTTATGAACAAATGCATTGTGATAACTTGTTTTACCAGAATTTTACTGAGTATTACTCGACCTTTGAATTCAATAATGAGTGATTTATTTCTAGTTATTAAATTTAGAAAAAGATAGCTTTTCTCTTAACATTCTTATAGTTTCCATGTACATAATTTAATGTTGTATTCTTGTGATTGTTTAGAAAGAAATATGTTGGGCTTTTACTTGTGACAGTCACACATTTCATAAATGTGTACTGTATTTAGCTAGGCCATTTCATAAGAATAATATTAACAACGATTTGTCTTAGTATTTAGGATGTTCTCATTTTAAACATAATTTTAACAGTTCTCTGTTTAAGTATCTCTCTCTCTCTCTCTCTCTCTCTCTCTCTCTCTCTCTCTATATATATCTATATATTTATATATTATATATATTCTTATATATATATATATATTATTATAGATATATATAGATATATATATTCTTTATTCTCTGTGTAATATGAACAAATCTCGGTTTAAATATATCATAGTTCTCTATTTAAATTCATAAGTTGTTTCACATATAGACTAATATAGATTCTCTGATTAAATATGTAAGCTACTTCATACTAGAATAAGATACCGAACATATAATTTTGAAATACCTAGCACAAGAAAAATCCTGTTATTATCCATCAATCATTATAGAATCATTATTTCAATAATCACTAAGTTAAAGAGTTTTATTACTTATCTATTCACTGCCTTTTAGTTATGTAGTTCCTCTTCAGGAAGATCTCACCACCCAGCTGTGAGTCTGGAAATTATGTCCAAACTCTCCCCCGAGCTCTTCCTCCTCCGAACAGTAAAATGAGTCTATTACAGTCAGGTATCTTGGGCACCAGGACTCACTTTCCAGCCTCAAGTCACATACCTCTCTAACTATACTCAAGGTTTTCCCACTAGTTTATTCCACCCATCTGAAGGAATTCTAGGTAGAAATGTTCTTCTCCCTTGACCCATCTCGTACTCTATTACTTGTGTTTTCTCCAACTCCTTAGGCCTTCCCTGAATTCCTCTTTTGAATAGAGAGATGAGTAACCACATTAACTATCTTAGGAGGTTAACAACTGTTTCTTTTAGTCCTTGTCAAAATAATATAACTCTTAGTCTTCATTAATTAAATAACAAATATATTTTGGCCTTCTAGCCGTAGTTCTTTAATATTCCATGTCAAGTATTTGATGACAAAGTAAAAATATAAAGTAATAAGTAAAATATGGTAACCCAAATTAAATTTCTATGCAACGTGGGGTATTACATATTCCCCCCCCTTATGAGGAACATTGTTCCTGGTGTTCTTTCTAGTTTATGAAACGTCAGATAAGCTTTCTGCACAAAATCCTCTTCTTCCTAGGTGGCCTCTTCCAGGCGAATGTTCTTCTATTGCACTTTAACCTGGGTGATGGCTTGTTTAATCAAGGTGGTTTCTCTTCGATCGAGAATTTGAAGGGGTCTTTCTAGAAGCTCTCCTTTTGGTTCGACCTGCACATTTTACAACTTGTTAGAAATTTTTCAAGACAACAAATTATATATTATTTGTTTTATTAACTTATTACTTGTACATTTTCCTAGTTAATTATATGTTGAGGGTTATACACATATTTTTTTAACAAGGAGACATGGAAGATATTGTGGACTTGGATATGTCTTGGTAATGTGAGTTTGTACACTACAAGTCCAATCTATTCCAAAACTTAAAAAGGACCACAGTGCCGAGGTGCTAACTTAGCAAAAGCCCTCCATTGCAAGGTGATTTTTCTTGGCTTTACCCTTATACACACATGATCCCCTACCTAGAATTATTTATATGTTCTTCTTTTATCTGCATAAGCCTTTTGTATATCTTGGGTAGCTTTTAAATTTGATAAATTTTCTTAACTATCTCCTCCATCTTGGCTAACATATCAGGACCCAATGTTAGTCTATTGATAGGACTTTTCCAAACGATGGTCACTCTGCACTTTCTTCCATACAACACCTCAAGGGGTTCATGCCCAATGACTCATGGTATCCATTATTATAAGAAAACTCCTCTAAATGGAGGTAATCTTTGCACTTATGCCATTGTTGCATCATAAACATTCATAACCTATCCTCTAGAATTTGATTCACTCGCTCCGTTGGACCATCCCTTTGTGGGTGGTATGTGGTACTAAACTAAATCTATGTACCGAATCCAAAAAAGAGAATATTTTGAAAAGTGGATGTAAATTTTACATCCCTATCAGAAATTACCACCTTGGGTATCCCGTGCAATCTGAAAATTTCTCTCATAAACATGTCTAAAATTTACACAGTTTTGTAAGTGGATTTTACTGGTATGAAATGAGCAGTTTTCTTTAGCTTATCAACCACCATCATAATTGAGTTGTGTTGCTTCATGGTATGGGGTAAAGTAGTGATGAAATCCAAGGTTATTGTCTCCCATTTCCACTCAGGGATGGGAAATGATTGCAGTAGTCCAGTGGGACATTGATGTTCCACCTTCACTTATTGACACTCCAAACATTTAGTTAGGTATACAGTAATATCTTTTCTTAAAACTAGCCAGAAATAATGTTTCCTAGTGGAGGAAAGCAATTTCTGGTACCGTGAGTTGGCAGCATATGGTTTCCTCATAAATTCATCTAATATCAATTATTTGACATAATTTTGATTAGGAACATAAATTCGGTTTGAGAAAGTTAACATTTTATCTAGATTTATACTATATTTAGACTTTTCCCTCTTCCTTTGGGCATCAATTACCTACTTCCAAATAAAGCCATACTTTGGATAGTTAAGGGATGCTTCCTTAATTATATCAGGGAGGTTTAATCATACCTAGTTGAATTGCACCTCATAGATACAATGCAATTTTCTTCTTAATGCATCGGCTACCCAATTTTCCTTTCCCTTAAGGTTCTTCATTTCAAAGTCATATTCACCTAAGAATTCTTTCCATCTAGCATGTTGGGCATTTAGGTTGGATTGGTTAAAGAAATTTGTAAGACTACTATGATATTTGAATAGCAGAAATTTCTTTCCCATTGGGTAGCATTGCCAAATTTTAAGCGTTAGCACTACTGCTGTCAATTCAATATCGTAGGCAGAATATGTGCTACATCAGGGGGTCATTGATGAGCTACAAATCAGAGAACAACACGCACTCACTACTGTCAGTGAGCTGAGAGTGAACAATTAGCAACTGTTTGTAGAAAAGTCTCAGGCACTGAAGGAGCAGGAGGAGTTGCACACACAAAGTCAGAACCTGGTCACAACGATTGAGAAGGCCTGTAAATATGTACCTAAGTTGGGTATCCCTGATGATGCAGAGGCCTCAGCCAAGGTAAGAAAATTGGCTATTGTAGTGCTTGCTTTGAAGGAGAAGGTTGACAAGGTGAATTTTGACCTGAGGATGCAAATAGCTAAGTTGTAGTTAAACTTGTGCCGACCATAGCGCCGGAGGTTTGGGAACAAAAGAACATGATGATTAAAGAATTCATGGCTCAGCTAGATGCTATTGTTCAAGGGTTTGACAATCTCTTCACTTAGGCACTTGACCTCTAGGATACATTGCGAGAGGATCCTACGCTACAATAATTAAGCACGGAGCTTAGGGAAGCGCAACAACAGTATGATGAAATCATCACAACAACGTCGATGTTGGCGCCAATCTAGCATTTGGTGCACTTGCAATAAGGTAAGGCATAGTTGTTTCACATTCAGGAATTGCAAAAGAAGAAGTATGCGCTTAGTGCACATCTTGAGCCCTAGATAGAGGAAACCAACCAATTCTCATAGACCATTCTTGAGAAACTCAATACTATGTAGCAGACATAGCAGACTATGCAGATGGAAGTAGAGGTACCAACCACAAAGATCCTATTCTAGGAGGTGCAGCAAGTAGTGAAACATAGTACAATGGAGTTATAAACATTGGCGAAGGCCTTCATCGAACTCCGACAGAAACTAGAACAGTTATTTGAGTGACTCAAGTGTGAGTCATGATATTTGTATTGGGGGCCTATTGGGATGGGGTCCCCTAGGGTAGAATGGAATTAATTAGTCATTTTTTGTATACAATTTTGTAAAATATGTAAAGTCTCTACGATATATGGAAGCGGGGTGCGTAGATGAATAAGAGTCAAAGGGGCTTAACCCCTTGTTTTAAGTAAATATTAAGTTAGTTTTGATATTTACCCATGGTTCGTGAACCTTCACATTGTATGGAAAAGTCTATAAATAGTAAGTATTAGCAGGAGAAAGAAGTAACTTAGATAGAGAATTGGGTTCATTGAAGAGTCTTGGGTAGGAACTAAAGCAAGAAGGCTCCACCTTCTATTCTTAGGTAGAGAAAGGAAGGCTCTGCAGCTGAGTGCACGGAGGCCTAGGTAGAGTCTACAGCTAAGTGCATAGACCCCTACAGCTGTATGCGCAAGGAAGTTTGAGTCTGTAATTAGTGAATTGAATATCAATAAATAGAGCTTTCCAAAGAATTCCTGAGTATTTCTATTTATTTCTGTTAATGTTATATGTTGGAGATAAATGAAATGCTTTATGAATTACTGATTCAATGCTACACGACTATATTAAATTTATCTTAGTAATATATGAAATGAATGCTTAGCTACTTCCAAGAAGATTTCGGTTATTTCTCCTATGTTTTCTCTATTAAGCAGATATGCGAGAACTCCAAGTTAGGATTACTTTTTGATGCGCGTAAGTAGTAGGATCGGTGATTAAAGGTCTAGAAAGACAGATCATGGGCCTTCACTATGGTCTAAAGGCCGCTTTAATTGAGTTATAGTAACATGCCCTAAGAGTTTATCAATCAATGCGAGGGCAAGTCCAAGGTGCTGGAAGACATCACACTAGTCTCTCGATGCAGAAACTTGGTACTTGCACCCCCCCATACTGCTTCAAGTGAGACTGTAGCCTATACTACATGGGTTATTGCTGAAAGGGAAAGTAGTGTAGGGTTTGGTTGTTTTGTGTAACTCACTCTGAACCTGGGTCATGACCCCCTAAGAGAACATTAGTTTGTGCCAAAAATCGCATACTATGGGTACTCACTCTCAACCATTTCTTTACATGTCTTTTATCACCTCGAGTTTTTATAAATCACCCCAATCACATATAATGTGTGATTGGTCTTTTGTTTGCAGTACAAAAAGAAGATATTGTTTCAAGGGATTTACTAAAAGTTTGAAATCAAAATTGAAAGGTCGAGATTCAAAATGACAACTAAACAATATTTCTTAAATATTTCCTAAATATTATGTATTAGGAGAAGAGAGAACCACAACGTGAAAGGGAAGTAAAGAGATTTGCAATGCCTAAAAGAGAAAGCGTATTCTTAGAGATCAATTCTCATTTCTAATGAAATGAATTTCAACTATTATTCTATTACAACTATCATTTGAATTATTGACGGGCCCAAAAATTAACATATTTT
Source organism: Pinus taeda (assembly GCA_000404065.3). Taxonomy (NCBI): domain Eukaryota; kingdom Viridiplantae; phylum Streptophyta; class Pinopsida; order Pinales; family Pinaceae; genus Pinus; species Pinus taeda. The sequence continues at coordinate 56,095 of APFE031020623.1, forward strand.
TGTCAACATGCTACCATATTTTTATATCATTTTTATCTGTTAGTTTTTACATATTCTTGTCAAATTTTCTATAGACATATGCCATTAGAGCTGAAATAGTTACTAAAGAAATTTAATAAACAACTAATAAAACTCTCATAAAATAAATAAGAGAAATATACAAATCAAACATGGTAGAAAAGGGCTGAGAGCCTCACTGTATTATATTCCTCACACTCACAATGTAATGTCCAAAGAATGATAATAGTACAATTAAATACATGAGGCAGTTTGTCTCAAGATAGTATGTCTATATTGGACACTATGGTTGAGAAAATATCTCAACAACACATTAATCTAGGAGCCTAACTAGTTGGATAGAATCTCTCAACCAACTAGGCCTAAACTGACTCTTACCCATGAGGAACAAATTCAATCTAGAAAGGTAGGATTAAATCCTAACTTTCATGATTTTAATTAATTTTATTATTTGGACTTATAATTTTTTAACATATGACAGTGAGGCTAACATTCCCCCCATCAATGATAAGTCAAAAATAAGAGCCTAGTACCATCTCCAAGTCCTCGTGCTAAAAGTGTTGATCCTCAAAAAACACTGAAAAACAACCAAAGCTAGATGTTGAAAAAACTCTAATCCAAAGAGAACATGAGTCAGTTGCAAGTCTGAGTCATCTTTGAAATTTTGTTTGACAACTCCATCATGTGCCAAGCTACAAAAGGATCCATCTGTCCTTTGCTTTCAATTAGCATCCTTTGTCGACTAACAAAATGTTGATGACACTCGTTGGTGAATTTGTTGATGTTGAAACTACCCACTAGCTGATTTGTTGATGATGCCCACTCGCTGATTTGATGTATCCATTGGCCGCTTTTGATGAACGCTCACTGGTTAATTTGACGATGCCCACTGGATACTTTTGATGAATGCCCACTGGCTAATTTTGATGATGTTGTCAAGACTTTTAGTCTCACAACCACCCTTAATTACATTATCATTTCCCCCCTTTTTCAGCTAAAAGAGAGAGACAATTATTTTCACTTGATTTCTAAACTCCCCACTTCAGGTGTAGGAGAGTTTCACCATCTTCATTTTACTGTAGAATTGGTCTTTGTGTGAGATTGAATCCTTGGGTAACACAGACAATTGTTTGATTGTAGATGAACACTTCCAAGGATGAATCCATGAGTAATTGATCTTCACTCTGAGTGGTTGATTTCGCTTGCAGCATCTTTCGGATGAATGATTTTTCTTGCCACAATGGTGACAAGGATGGAGGTCAAAGCATTTACTCTCCATATGGCCATTACACTTAAAATGGTTACACTTAACCATATTCTGATCAATGTTTAGAAAGCCAACACTTACAAATTGAACTGGTTTTGAGAAATTTGGAACAAACAAAGTGATTTCTTTGTTGTATCCTAGGCCATGTCGATCTTTATTGAAGGATATTTCTTCCCAAGGTCTGATCACTTTCTTGGAAAGACTATCCTACTGTTGTTCTTCATACTGGCGGTTGTCGCTAACATTTTGTCCTTGATTTATTAAACCTTTTGTGTCACACTGGGCATCAAGCATTAATAGTTCATTTGTTTGACATGATGCATCAAACTACTCAATTTGATCTTTGGTACTACTTGTTACATCATTAAGTAGTACAATTGGTTGGATAAGATCACTCGTGTCGCAACTGGCATCAACCTATTTGATTAGTTCATCTATGTCGCAACTTTCATTAATATGCTGAGTAAGATCACCTGTATCACAAATTTCATTTGTTGTTGTGATGAGGTCTTTAGTGTCAGAACTTGCATCTATATTCTCTACACATTGTGCATCTAGTAAATCTTTCTTTTAACTTAACTTAATTTGAAGTGCATGAATGAGTTTTTCTTTCAGTTCCAGCTCAATTTGAAAATCTTTTGTTGCTTCTAATGTACTAGTCATTTGCCTGATTAAGGTTGGATTTTGCTTCAACTTCCATTCCAATATTTCAACTGTTTTATGTAACTCATGATTGCATTCTTTCCAATATTTAATCTCTTGTTCTGCACTTTGAAGACATTTTCCTCCGTTACCCATTATGACTTTGACAAGATCGCTTGTACTGGCTCAATTGATGTTGTGAGATTTGCACTTGCTTGAACTCACACTCTTGATTGATCGAAAGAAGGGTGTCGAACACTATCGAAAATGCACCCAATGTTTACAATGACAAGTTCAAATTATATTGACTCACTTAATTGACTCGGTTGAGGAGAATTGACTTAGTTGAAAGCAATGGATTGACTAGACTTATTTGACTCCCTATCAATTCAAAGTTTGGGTGTTGGTTTCAACCAAGAATGCACCCTTACAATTCAACTCAATGTGACTTTGATTACAAGCCAACTTACAAATTATTATTTGCAAATTACAGGTTTGTATTGAGCTTATTAAAAAAATGGTGCAAGTTTATTTTCAAAAAAAATTCTTTTGAATTGACGCAAATGTTGTTGATGTAGATGACAACTTCGTTAACTCGATTGGATGTTGATGTAGAATCGTCTTTGATAACTTGATTACGTATTGCTGCTTCTTGGTTGTTTGTAGTTCGCTTGATCACATAAGCTTGAATGAAAATGATTATGTGCATGCAATTCACTAACTTGTTTTGTGCTACATGTGTACCATATTAGAAGGATAGCACATGAAGGTTAGTGTTAAAACTAGACACAAAACAAAAGCGATATCAAAAATCATATGCGATCACAAACACTTTCACAGTGTACCTAAGATCCCCTTATTCAATTTTGGGTGAATCTAGGACAATTCAACACCACACAAAAAAATATGTCTTTATTAAGTATTGAAGTACATCAACCTTCACAACATTGTGATTGAAATTTCTCAAACAATGAGAATGCCAAGCTAACAAATTCTTGAAGAAAATTGTCTTCAAAATTAAACAGAACTTTTCAAACCACGATTTACAACCTTATCTCTCCAAAGATTTATAAATCACACCTTATTGCTCCAAAATTCAAACTTTCATCTTATCATTCCAAAAATCATCAACCTTATTCACCCTTATGACTCCCAATTAAAAATTATTTTATCCACTCCTTAGCTCTCCCTAAAAACACTATAATTGAAAAATACACTTTTCAATTTCAATTTTAGATCCACTTAACTTTCACATCAACCCACACTCCGAATTTTGAAATTCAACTTCAATTTAAGCTTTTGATGCATACCACACTTTTATAAAGATTTTATTTGGAAAAAAAAATGTTTTCCCAAATATGGCAAGCAGAAAATAGTTTATACCTTTAAATGCAGATGGATTTCAACATTGCTCCAATCAAACATACTTCAAGTGACCCACCCTTCCAAAATTTAATTTCTATAACAAACATTTCCATGCAAATACACTACCATTTCATGTAGAGGAGACCTTTGAAAAATTCATCCAAAATCAAAATCTGTAGGAAAAATTGGAATTTTGAAAATTACCTATTTGAGTGCACAATTTTCCACCTGTGGAGTGCACTTTCTCCTTTTAAGCACTATAACATTCTCAACAATGTGGTCTTCTAAAAATCAGAGGACATATTCTTTGTCAATTTGACTTCCATTTATTTCATCATGCCATTTTTTTCTGAGCCTTGAAAAATTGTATCCGGGGCAAATAATAATGACTAGTGAACCGAGTTCACACCGCCTCTAGTGAATTTGATTTTATAGCTGCAATGACGTTGTTGGTGATTTAAGTGTTCTTCATCACAAGATCATTGCTACGAAAATTCTAGCAAAAAACCCATGTTAGCAAGATGTTTAAAGGCTTACCGAGATTGCCTTCTTCATGCCATTATTGAACGATTGAGATCATGTCCTAGGCTCTACTGCTTAGGCGTCTTGTGCTAATCTCGTAACTAGCTCCACTGCTCGATTGACGAATCTAGCATCATACAATTGGGTTTACAGAATCATGTATCAAATGTTTCCTACAACATAGTGAATGGAGGGTGTACGCCAATGTTCGATCCATCTTCCCCTCTTTACGTTACTATTGGCGATGAAGGAAATGTGGAAGGCCTCACACCCAACTTTACTGAACCACAACCCAAATACTCAGCATTCCTCAATAATATCAAATTACTACTTTGCATGAATAGTTATCCTACTTGGAACTGTCGTTGAAGGAATGGTTTTATATTCAACCCCTCATGCCGAACCAGGGAGCTATGAGAGCCAAGAAATTTGTAAAGCAAATCGTGTCGGTGAAAAAGTTGATAGATAAGACGGTGCGGTCGAGCGTCCACAATGAGTTTTGCTCCAAGGCTTGTTACCAATATTTGTATTCTCTTACCAATATTTGTAGTCATATAAGATCTCGAGGGGAATTCTGGCACAAGAACTACTTTGGACGACTACATCCATTGGCCGCTTCTCACTAGTGATCTCCTTGGTGCATGCCATTGTAATTTCATCCATATTTGTGACCTCTCCAAACAATTTAATGAGTACACCTCAGTCTATTCCCATCTAATAAATGTTTCCACAGTTTTGATGTTGATTTTAGGGCCAAAAACATTTTAATTAGAATATCAAATTGCAAGTGCACATTATGCGATTAATATGGGTTTGCAAAACCAAGGTAGATTGAGTTGCTAGAAAATTGAAGAGACTCTCCTCCAATACATAGCCACATAAACTCATTCATAGAGAACATGAGCGACATGAGCGAATATTTATTCTGCGGCACCATTTTGATCATAGGGCATCAACACAAATTCAAATTCAGTCCTCTCCCATTTCCATTGTCTCTCCTGAAAGGAGTAAACCCATAGATACTACCTCTGATACCAAATAAATAAATTTAATAAACAACTAATAAAACACTCATAAAATAAATAGCAAAAATATACAAATTAGACATGGTAGAAAAGGCATGAGAGCCTCACTATATTATATTCCTCACACTCACAATGTAATGCTCAAATAATGATAATAGTACAAATAAATGCATGATGAAGTTTGTCTCAAGATAGTACATCTATCTTGGACACTATGGTTGAGAAAATATCTCAACAACACCACTAATCTAGAAGCCTAACTGGTTGGAGAGAATCTCTCAACCAACTAGGCCTAAACTGAATCCTACCCATGAGGAACAAACTCAATCTAGAAAGGTAGGATTAAATCCCAACTTTCATGATTTTAATTAATTTAATTATTTGGACTTAGAATTGTTTTAACATATGAGACTGAGCCTAACAGTTTCACGTAGGTAATTAGTCCATCGTTCTATAGTTTAATATGTTTTCCTCTATAAAAACAAGCTAATGTGTGGCCAATGCATAAATTAAACAATTGTGTAGCTCTTCTATAAACCTATATCATATTCAATGGTTAACTCATCTTTAGAAGCAACTCAATCAAGCCAAGTATATGGAAAGATGGAAAAAAATGACATGATGGTGGTCTACCTATTTGGTGCACCAAAGAAGTGACGAAGTCGTCATAGTAGCAAATTCAAAGTCTAGCTCAACCAGCCACATGGCAGAGGCAGAGTATTTAATAATTGTGAAATGGAAATATGTCAAGCATTATGTTGGCATGATATTTTTGCACAATTAAATGATTAATAATGCTGAAGAATAAAACGTCAATGGCTAGGTGTTCATATGAACTTGTGCATGAGGTGAGTCACAAGCGATTCATATCATCTGAATCTAAATAAAAGAAATAGAACACTTTGTCATCACATTTACTCTGATTTATAGCCTTTAAACTATGAACATTGTAATTTTCTAAAGATCTATATAATGATATCTCTTTCTAAAGCAAGGACACATAGAATTTAACATCTTGAACTATTGTAGGCCTTTTTTTATATAATATAATTGTAGCTAGCTGATCTTTTCCTTCACTACACATATGCATATCTAAGTTTATTTAAAGTTATTTTCTCTAGTGACCCTTGTGGAGGTATGACATTATTTTGTAGGATATTTTCTTGATTATTTTGTATTCATCTATTTTATCTCTTACAATAGATTTAGATACTTTATATTTACAAAAATGCTATGTTTTCTTTGGTCAAATGTTGATTTATAAGTTTTATATCTTAACCAATTCTCTATTTTATTGATATGAAAAACACCATAAGAAGAAGTTACATTCAAATCATTTTCCTTTTGGATTGACAATTTTGATTTAAGTATTCTAATTGTGTGAATAGAGTTATATTTTATTTCATGTCCATTTATGTTCTTTTTTAGATTAAGATTTACAAGATTTTATAAAACAAATTTATATTTCACTAGACTAATATTTCGATACTTTCATAGGCTAAATTTACTTGCTTTCCTAAATTAAATTTTCATATGCTCTATTTTTGCATATACTGAGTTTACTTGTTTTCATAAATTAAATCTATATGAAAGATTTATAGATTAATATTTTCTTTCACGTCAATTTACTTGCCTTTATGGAATAAATTTTTCTGAATTTACAGGGTAAGTTCCTCAGACAGAACACCAAAAGGACACCGCTCACAAATAGATCACAGATCAATACACTAGTATTTTGACGTGGTTAAAACCCTCAAAGAGGGAAACAGTCCACGGCCTGTGCCAACGTGGCCAGTACAGGAAATTTATTAATAAAAGAATGAAAATTTACATAAGCTTCTCTCATGCACGGTTAACCTACAAACGACCCTCCATGTGCTTTAAATATAATTCATGGACCAATCAGGTGTCAAGCCATGGATCAAGTGTCGGTAATACCGAGGAGAGATTGAACTGTCGGATCACTACATATCGTGACCGTCGGATTGTAAGTTACAAATGTACATAGTAAAGAAACACACTTTACCTAACTCTATAATAGACCAAGTTATACTTAACTATTCCTATGTGTCGGAATATCCTAAAAATTTTTACTTCTAATAGAATTAGAAGCAAGTCCTTAGATGTAGTTACAATATATGTCATAAGTTTACAAACTCTTATAGATAATTTAATGCAACTAAAATTTACCGTAATTAAAATTGTTTAACATTACCAAGGAAGGTTGAGGTTCAAAAAATTACTTGAAGAATATTTCTTAAATATTATGTATTAGGAGAAGAGAGAATCACAACTTGATTGTGAACTAAAGTGATTTGCAGTCCCTAGAAAACTATTCTTAGAGACCAATTGTCATTGAATTTCATCTATTATTAATACTTTAATTATTAGGTGTGTTATACTGAACACCTATTAATTAGGGAAATTGAACTAAAAATATCATGATACTTTACATAACATAACATGATTACATTGTTTTCTCAAATAAAATATGCCAAAACATTTTCAAATATTTAATTTTAATAACAAATTAATAAAAAAAAGATAAGTTAAACTGAATTCAAAAACTAATTTGGAAAGATATCCAATCCTTAAAAAAATAAAACATAAAATAAAAACAAGTTCTATCACTAATATTCAACACTAATAAATACAAACAAATAAACCCATCTTCCTAATAAATTCAAAACTAATCATCATCGCACTTTGTATTTGGCCAATCAAATTTTAACACTCGTTACTCTTTCTCCCTACAAGTTCATACATGTTTCGTGGGACAATTGGTTGTCATCGTCTTATTTACTAGGCCTCATACAGAGGATGGGGCATGGTGAATAGTTATAATCAATAATATGAATACTTGTAATCAAATTCATAACGAGCATGATAAAACATTATGATGAACATAGATCATCGACATAAGTAACATACACACATTGACATACAGATTTAATGTGGAAACCCAAATTAGAAAAACCAACAAGATATATCTTATTGTTTTTGTGAGCACCCACTCACTAGAGGCCCCAACCCCCTTCAAATAATTAGCAAGCCTAAACTTTCCATGAAGCACAAACATCTTATAAATGTAAGGCACAACTTGATTAAGCCAATTATTCTACTTTTCATACAATTTTCAAACTGAGTAACATATACCTACTATAGCTAATAAGAAAACAAAAAAACTTGATTTCTTGTCACACACAACTCGTTCATCTCTACCTTGCAGTCCTTCTTTACACAACACACTTTATTGCTCCATTACATCTCCCTTTAGCTCTCAATTCATCTATTTTATTCTCAACTCTCGACCACCATATTCCTTATTCACTCACTTTCACACAAAATGAAATAATGCTTTGCGGGATGTAGGACAATGTTAATATGATTATTTTTTTCATAAGAACCTTACTGAATGATGCATGCTCTCGTACCATCAACTACCACATTCAACACACAATGTTCCTCTCAGGTATCTAATTAATAACATGCATATGGGATGAACTTACTCAACCAATTGACATTGGTATGGTCTTCATTACCACATAATTCCAAAGTCAAATAATTTTCAAATAAAACACAAGGGAGAGGCAAAACCTTGAGTCATTGCACCCTACATGTTGACCTTTTGACCTGTAAACATTGGTCAGCCCTAACTGCTTATATATAAGGCATTCTTAGACTTTATCATACCATTGGAAACCTCTTTCGGATCATTATCCAATTGTATCCCTTCTAGATAGATTTGAGCTAGTCTTGTGAGGGAGAAATTCTCTAAAAGTCTAGACCATCTACCCATCATAGCTATAAGTTATAGGTTCTTTGCATATCCTGCTACTATGATGATTCTTTTCTAAAGACTAAAATAACCATATCACTCCTCCTGAAATGAACGCACCATGCATCTATTATCCTTTGTAATTTAACATCAATTATAGCGTATTTGACACTAATGAAAACACACATGATTCCACCTGCCATCCTAACAATTCCAACTTTCCAACAATTTGTCCCTTTGGCATTGATCTCAAAGGTTCCATTGTAGTTGCTCCCCATGAAAGCAAGCAGGGTTCTCCTTTTCTCTATGCCCCCTATCATTAATAATTATTCCACTTAGAAACTTCTTATCCCCATTTGACATCAATGTCAAAGAATAGTTCACCCTATGAAATAAAATCCCCCGAAACTTTGCAACATACTTCTTAATTGATTCAACAAGATTAGCAGTTGAAAATACTCATTACAATGTGTCATTTGGATGAAGGAGAAACAACTCCTATTTGTTGCCTAAGATATTCAAAGCATTCTCATGTGAGTGGTTTTGTGAATATATCTGCAATATGCTCATTAGTTTCCACATATTCAAGTCAAACAACATTATCAGACATGCTTTCTCTTAGAAGTTGATACTCTATTGCAATATGCTTGGTCTTAGAATGCATGATAGGATTTTTAGAGATGTTGATAGCACTAGTGTTGTCACACATGATTGGAATTGAATCATTCTTCTCTACCTTGATTTCCTTTAAGGTCTCCTTAATCCAAATAATGTTTTTGCAATAGGTGTCCACAACAATTTACTCTACTTCCACTGTTGATAATGGCATTTAGTCTTGTTTTTTTTATTGATGTAAGGCACTATACAATATCCCAAAAAGAATGCTTCTCTTGACATGATTTCCCTGTCATCAAGGTTGTCTACACAATAAAAATTAGTATAATATTTTAGCTTGAAACATCTATCTTTGATATACCACAATCCATATCCTATTGTCCTCTAAGGATATTTGAAAACCCTTTTTATGGTGAAGACATGGGTTTCCAAAGGGTAGGCTTGAAACCTGACCACCAGGTCCAGTGCATACATGATGTGTGGCCTTGAGTCAGTAAGATGTAGTAAGCCACCATATTTGACATGTAGAATGTTTCATTTATGAGAGGATTTTAAACCTCTTTACATAACTTACAACCAGTATCCATGGGTGTACTAACTCACTTGCAGTCCCCCATCCCAAACATCTTCACTGCCTCTCTTATGTTCTTGGATTGGGAGATGAATATGTCATATTTATATTGAGAAATTTGTAGCCCCAAAAATATTGATAGTTATCTCATCATTGACATCTCAAATTATTTCTTCATACACTATAAAACTTGGTGTCCTAACTACTCCAAATTGCTGCCAAATATAATCTCATGTACATAAGTGACATTGATCAATAAGTCATCATCTTTAGACTTTATATCTAGATTTTTATCTATAGTGCCTCTCTTGAAACCTTATTGTTGGAGTTGTTTTTCCAACATGGAATACCAAGCTCTAGGCGATTGTTTGAGCCCATACAAACAGTGTTTAGTTTGCAAACATATTCTTATCTCTTTCAGAGCATGAAAATTCCTCTTCCAAGTATCCATTATGAAAAGTTGACTTTAAGTCCATAAGATATAACTAGATATTCTTATGAATGACAAAGGAAAGAAACATTATGATGGCTTCTAATATTACTATAGTGCAAAAGTTTCTTCAGAATATATTCCTTCTATTTGAGCACACCATTTGTAGACTAGTTGAGCCTTTTTCCTTGTCACTTGGCCTTGCTCATTTAGCTTATTTTGAAGACCCATTTAGTGCCTACGACATTGTATTTTGATGTTGGAAAAATATTCCAAGTGTCATTCTTATATATTTGATCCAATTCTTCCCTCATTGCCTTCACCTAGGAATTGTCTTCACTTGCTTAAATGAGATTTTTAGGCTCAACCTGTGGCAATAGAGTAAGGTTTGCACAACTTGGACTTGTAAGGAATGTCCTTCTAGATTGAACACCAAATCTTAGATTACCAATAATTTGACATTGTGGATGTTGTTTTTGCACAAACCTAAAAGGAATTTTGGGACTTTGTTTTGTACTTATTCATCTTCTACCCATGCTTCTACTTCTTCGTGGTCTGAGAATATGGTGGCTAAACTTTCTTCTCCATCTAAATTCGTGTTTTCTCTAGATGGTTATGATTGTGGAAATATTCCAACCACTACCATGTCAATGTAGTCTTCCACCCTATTTTTTCTTTTATTGAAGTACTTCTATCATTTACTCCCTAGAGAGTACCCAAGAAATATACCCTCATTATCTTGAGAGTCAAATATTTTGAGATTATTTTCATTTCTTTTGATATAGCATTTTCTCTCAAACAATTTGAAATTTTTTACTGATGTTGGTCTCCCTTTCCATAACTCATAAGGAGTCTTATCACTGTTAGGTTTGAGCTATGTCCTATTACTAAATATATAGTTTCCTCTGTTTCTTATCCCCAGAAGGTGCATGGGACCTTTGCTTCATCCACCATAGCTCTAGCCATATCCTAAATTGTTCTGTTCTTTCTCTCTACTACTCCATTTAGTTGTGGGGTTATAGCCATTGAGTACTTCCTCCTTATGCCATGATCCTCATAATAATATTTGAATCCTCTTGAAGTTAATTCTCTACCTCTATCTAATATTAAACATTTAATATTTATATCTTTCTCACTTTCAACATGTGCATTAAATATCTTCAAATCTTCTTATTTTTCTTTTAAAACCAGTATTTAAGTCTCCCTAGTAAAATTATCAATAAATGTAACAAAATACCTTTATCCACTTGGGACTTTTGTCCTTGTTGGGCCACATATATTAGTGTGAGTTAGCTCCAAAGGTTCTTTGTCCGGCTTCCACAATGTTCATCCAACCAAGTCTTCCAGGACTAGTAACTCAACCAACCAAGGGCTTGCAGACCATTTTTCCAACCAAGGCTTCCAAGACTAGTAACTCAACCCAAGTTGTTACAAGGCTTATATAGAACTTTTCCAACCAGGGCTTCTAGGAACTAATAACTCAACCCAAGCTAAGGAAACATGACAACCATCCAAAAAAAATAATGAATGTAAACCAACAATCAACATGGCTATCCAAGAAATGGCAAGGTTAGGTAATCCACTGTCAATCCAGACAATCCTCCATCACAATGACAGATCATGACCAAGAATCCACATGCATATGCCATGCATGCCAAAACTCTTGAAGAAAAGATACATCCAACTCAGTACCTGCAAGAAAATATGATGCAGTTGTTGATCTTGATGTCGTCTTTCACTTTCTTTCTCTTTATTTGCTTTCTTGATCCAAGAAGCCAAGTATGCCACCCACCAAGTGTGCTCCAAGAAAACTCTAAGTCTCCAAGATTATGAGAGAGAGAGAGAATAATGAGAGAGATCCAAAATTGAACTGACCAAATGTTACCAATTGATCCTCAGAAGATTTTTTATGACTTATTCCTCTATTTTCTTCCTTTTCCATTATTTACCTTGAATTTCCTCCTCACGTGCAACCTCTAACCTTTCACCTCCCTTTTCCCCTAATTTCCATTACTTTCATAAATAACAGTGCCAAAAAAGCCATTTTTCCTTTCCAAAGCCTTATCCATTGCCTTTGCCAATTTCCTTATGTTAACACTCAGGTTGTCCCTAAGCTCCTGAAGAGATACGACTGAGGTAACCACAAGCCAATCTTTGGATTGCAGGTTCTAGCCCACATACAATCAGAGAGGGCTCTCTCTTGATGATTTAGCTTTTTTGATGATGATTTTAGGCTATTTATTGGGTTCAAAGGGTTTTCTTTATGTTTGGATGGTGTTTGGATGGAAGGAAGATTCCTTCAGGCAGAGAGGCATGCATAGAGTGATAAATCACATCGGAGGACAGGAAGACTTATCGGAGGAGAGTTAATGAGATCGGAAAGACCATTTACAGCTTCGGAAGGGATCTTGCTGCATCGGAGTGAGTCCGATGGCATTTGAAGGGGTTTTTTGTGTTTTGGAAGGAGTCCAAACATCTTTGGAAGATGGTTTTTTGAACGAAATGAGGGTTCTTAATATGTTTCAAGTAAACTTAGTAATTCCCAAGGGATACTTATGGTTATATTTTAACCAGAGGAAGGGATAAGTATATAGGGGAATTATTGACATAGTTTTAGTAGGGGGAGGGGAAAAAGATAAGGAGTTACATAATAAAGTTAGCAGTTAATATGAAATGTGATGAGAGGGCACTAAGTAGGAAATCTTAGGCTATTAAGGGGAAAATGACTTGTATAAGAAATATAAGCATCCTTAAGCAAAGCAGATCTTTACTTAGGCAATGCTATGGCAAATGATGAAACCTAAGAGAAATCAAGTAGATCTTGACCTCTTTGGGGAGGTTAGTAAATGATTTGGGGAATAAGAAGAAGGGGGAGTTAGTCATGCTTTGCTTGAAGTCCTCCAAGGGAAAATTGCATTGCATTTGTGATCTGAAAAGGTATAACACTTGAAAGCATGAAGTGGATCACACAACTTGATTCTGCAATCACAAAACTACTTACCCAACCTACTTGCCTAAAATTTTCTCTTCTTTTGGTTTGGGTGCACTTAGACTTGCAGACCTAGCTTTTCAACTTTTTCTTTTTCTGTCCTCCTATCTACATCTACACTTATTTCATCTGGGGGCTCAGATTAAGCTGTTGAGTACCCTTGCTTCTCTACCTATCCAGGAATCTGCCAAGATTAAGCTGTTTGGAAAGATGGTGATTCTCTATATTCTAAAACAGGAAATTGAAACCTAGGGAGACCAAGATTAAGCTGTTTGGACCTCCCTTTAACTGAAAATTCTTCAAAAATGGACTAGTACATCAAAATTGGAACACAACAGTGGCACTTAAACTGGCACATTCTCATGGCATCCTTCTTTGACTTTCTGTAGCAAATATGGAACATTGCAGTATGCAAAGAATGACATATTTGGCATGTAAAAATGTCAATCATGAAAGATGAGTAACCTGCTGTAGCAGGAGGCTAACACCTTAGCCATAAACAATCACAAGCGATCATCATCACTAGTATTTTTCCCAACAATCAATTTGGAATAAGTGTCCCATCATCCGTGGTTATTATTTTTCCTTTATTCACTTTTATTACATGGAATTTTCTCTACAGATATTATAGAACCCTCCACCTTGGGGGAAAACCATCCTCAGTGTTCAAAAACACCTATAACCACACAAATGTTATAATAAAAATATATTGTCGATGGAGATTTATAACTTAGCTTGATGTAGTATTTACAATGATCAACCTATTGCAAAGTAAACGAACATGAAACATAATAACATAACACCATAATGACATGACACCTATACCACTTATTGGATCTTTATAATGTAGCTCATGGCATTATTTACATCCATATACATATGTACATATAGCAACATCACCAAAACACATACCACAACATATACTAAGACATATACCAAAACACCATACCAAAATCGCTTTACCTCAACTAACAAACAAGGAAGGATACATAATGCACATATGATCCACCATCTCCCATGTAGATTCATTGAGGCCAAAGTGCTTCCATTGCACCTTAACCTGCTTGATTGCTCGGTTCTAGAGCATGAAGATATTTTTCTTCAATATACATTGAGATTTCGGCTGTAATTCTTCGGCTGGTTCCACCTGCAATACAAATTAGTGAATCACATGATCAATATCTTTAACATATTCTTAAGTAATGACACATGGAAAACATCATGGAAATCACTGTAAGAGGTAGTGGAAGTTGATAGTCTACTGGCCCAATCCTCTCAACGATACTAAAAGGTCCACAAAATTGTGGTGCTATCTTGGCACATGATCTAATCCGCAAGGAAATCTTCTTTAGTTTGATACACAAGGACACCTATTTCCCAACCTGGAACTCATTGAAAAACATGTTCCTATATGCATAAATATTCTTCCTATCTTGTGCTGCCTTTATATTTTTCTTGTTAGCCTGCATTTCATGTTCCATGTCTGCCAACATATCTGGTCCAATCAATACACTGTTAACTAGATCACTGCAACTGATGGGAGTGTTACAACTCTGCCCATAAAATGCCTCAAAAGGACTTATTCTCAAATATTCTTGGTACCAATTTTTGTATGTGAACTCTAACAATGGAAGGTACTCTTCCCACTTTTGTTTTTGATGTATCACATATATCCTTTTGACCCTCTCTGTCTTTCCATTTGTGTTAAAATTGGAAACCATGGAAAAAATTCATGTGGGTCATCTTATTCATGGATGATAATGTTTTTATGAGATTCCTCTCATCGAGAGGTGTAGTATTGATATAAAGATCATCAGAGTTTGATAAGTATTCATGGAGATGTGAATTTATTTTGATTACGAAATTATTATCAAGCCGACCTACAACTCATGTAGGCTCAGAAGCCCAATAGTCACATCTATTCCAACACCAACGTTGTGTATAAATATAAGAGGACTTTTCGTCATTTTCACTCACTCTTCTCATCACATCTCTCTCTCTACTACGTAGAAATGAGTCTCTTCTCTACTGCGCAGAAATGGGTCTCTCTCTCACACATGTGAAGCTGGAAGTTGTTGAACTTGAAGCTGCAACTGCAGATCCAAAGATTGAACTTCGTGGCATAGAATACCTCCTCTTTGGAACTATGTTCTAGGTTCATCTGAACCTCCTCTCAAAGCCACAACTTTTGGTGGTGGAATGAAGTCAATCCGATGAACGGTTTGCAAGATATCGACTGCCCTAGTTTGAAGCCAGAAATTGCTTAAACTGAAGCTGCAACTGCAGAAGTAAAGATTGACCTACGTGGCCTTGAAGATCTCCTCATCTGAACTGTGCTTTAGGTTCATCTGAACCTCCTTTGAAAGTTGCAACTTTTTGTGGTGGAATGAAGTTAATCCGATGAACTGTTTGCAAGATATCGACTGCCCTAGTTTGAAGCTGGAAACTGCTGAAACTGAAGCTGCAACTACAGAAGTAAAGATTGAGCTACGTGGCCTAGAAGATCTCCTCATCTGAACTACATTGTAGGTTCATCTGAACCTCCTCTAGAAACTGCAACTTTTGGTGGTGGAATGAATTCAATCTGATGGTTAGTTTGTGAGATATCGTTTGCCCTAGTTTGATAATGAAGTCGCTAATGCTGATGCTCCTGATCTAGGGTTTGCTACTGCTGATATGAATCAGATTTATTGTACTATTTCTCTCTGTTGAATTATTGAATATAAAAGAATATTTGATCAAAGGGTTTCCCCACACATTGTGGGGTTTGTCCCTAGCTAGCCACCACATCTTGTGTCTCTTGTCTTGGCTTGTTTTCTGTCGAT